>ML682007.1:37664567-37675972 GCA_007922195.1 Podocnemis expansa | reverse complement strand
TATTCTAACAGAACCACCAGAAATATCATTCCATGGGGCAATTTATGATCTGCGTAGTGCCTGCGACTGAATTGTACTCCCTCATGAACACAAGGAAGGTATGTTTGGTCCCTATCACCCTATGAGGGCTCAACTAACATTATGTTGAAGGGTTTAAGGCACCAGCATCACATTAACCCAATTTATCTTCAGGGTAAAGGGTGGGAGGCCCTTGGGGGGGAGAAGGACCCTAAGGAAAATAAAACTTGCAGGACGAAGGGATTGTTGGATGCCCATTATGGGCTGGGAGGGTGGCTAGTGGGCCAGGAGGGTAGCATGCCCAAGTATCCAAGGGTGCTGAGGGAGTTGGCCAATGAGATAGCAGTACTGCTGGTCATTATCTTTGAAAACTCATGGCGAATGGGAGAGGTGCCACAGGACTGGAAAAAAGCAAATATAGTGCATATCTTCAGGAAAGGCAAAAAGGAGGATTCAGGGAATTAAAGACTTGACATCCTCACCTTAATTCCTGGAATAATCATGGAGCAGCTTCTCAAACAATTCATCCTGAAATGCTTGGAGGAAAATAGAGTGATCAGGAACAGTCAGCATGGATTCACCAAGGGTAAATTGTGCTTGACCAATCTCATCACCTTCTATGATGAGATGACTGGATTTGGGAAGACCTGGGCAAATTGGAGCAGTGGGCCAATAGAAATCTCATGAAGTTCAACAAGGACAAGTGCAAAGTCCTGCACTTGGGATGGGAAAACTCCATGTACTGCTACAGGGTGGGGAGAGATCAGCTAAGTAGCAGCACTGTAGAAAAGGCCATGGGGGTCATGGTGGATGCTCCTAGGTTTAAAGGACTGACAGACAGAGCACTTGGTGACCAAATGGGCCTTGCAGAGGCACTGCTGGCACTTCTTGTGGGGATTGTCCCATGAGAAGGCCTTGCTGCAGGCAGCACAAGGTTTGAATCTCAGCATGGCAGGCAGCAGGGAGGAGCAGTGTTCCTGCTCTGTAGCTGAGTGCTGTGTGGGAGCACTTTCTGGTGGAATGACATCCACAAAAAGAAGTTCTCCCAATCAAGCAAGTGGCTCATAAACAAAGCAAACAACAGGCTGCTTGCGCAAGCACAAGGAGCTGGCTGCCCTTTGAGTGTTGTTCGGATACATTCAGAAATAGACGTCTCCATGCCAGAGCACCTGATTGGTCAGAACTTTTTGCCCTAGCCTGTCTGAAGAGGGCAGGCAGCCACTGCCCCCCACGCTACCTGGTGGCTATATATGTGGCTGCTGCCTGGCCCCTCCCCAGTTTTCATTTCTTCTGCCTTCACGTTGGTTGTGAAACTGCCCACTCCTTTCGCTTCACAAGCAGCTTGTCCTTCACTCTCTTTATGAGCTTTTCACCTGACCGAGAGCAACTATTTGTGGATGTAGTTCCACTGAAGAGGGTCTCTCTGTTCGGGCTGGAACATCGCACTACTCCATCGTCCGCCATGCTGGGGTTCAAACCCTGTGCCAAATGTGGCAAGGACTTCCCGTGGGATGATCCCCATAAGAAGTGCCTCTGGTGCCTGGGCGAAAGCCACATGGTCACTGCATGCTCCATCTGTCAGTCCTTCAAGCCAAGGACAATCAAGGACAGGGAGCAAAGGTGCTGTGCCCTGGCCTCCAAGCATGCTCGGCACTCCTCTCCTGAGGCCTCTGGCACCGCATGCCAGTTTAGCACTGGAACCTGCCTGGCACCATGCTGACAGGGGCCGCAGGACAAGCTCAGTACCGACCTCAGTATCGCGGTGCCGACATAGCCTCACATCTCCTGCATGGGGCTCTTCCTGGGACCAGTTACATTTGATCCCGGTACTGGGGCACCAACATAGCCCAGCAACTTCAACACAGAGCTCTCCCTGGGAACAATCAAGTATGGTGCTGATCCCGTTGACCCCAGAGGCAGAGGAGGCTGCCAGAGCGCTCCTCCTGCTCCCTACACCTCCCTTCCTGGCACCGGTTAGAAGGGGCAAGCCGGCCTTCATGTCGAGGGTCTGGGTACCACTCTCCTTCCCCGCCATCAGCCCCGGGCTCTGAAGCTCCACAGCCCATCACCCCATTGGGTCCAGGTACCGTGGAGCCATCTCCTGGGCAGCATATCACCCTGCCATCACCGGTACCACCTCCTGGTTCCCGAGATGCTTCCCCTTGTTCCAGCCCATGGGAAGGGGCTTCAAAGGGCTCTAAATGGCCTTGATGCTGGGTGTTGGTACCTTTGCCCTTCCGGTACCGCCTTCACGAATAGTCACTGTGGAAGGCCCCTGTGACCACGCTGGTACCACCCTTGGCACCACGGAGACCCTTAAACCTGGTACTGTCCTCTTACAAGGGCTACCTGCTGGCACATTTTGATCTTCTGCGCCGCATCTCAGCCCACATGGGGATGGAGGTCCAATCCTCTGAGGTGCCCTGTGATGTGCTATTCAGCCCCGTGTTCTTCTCAGTGGAAGCGGTCACAGTTCCCCTCCACCCTAGCATCTGGGACCTGGCCTCCTACTGCTGGCAAAACCTGGGTTCCATCTCCCCTGTCTCAGACACAGCGGGCATCAAGTATAGGGTCCCGGGGTCAGAGTTCCCTTCACTTGCTCACCACTCAGTACCACCTCTTGCAGTTGTAGAGGCGGCCATAGGGCCAGGACAGACTCCCCGTGATCCCCTTCCAACATCGAGGGATGCAAGGGAGTCAGAGCTACTGGGAAGGAAGGAAGGAATACTCTTCCCCAGCCTTCCAGTTGCAGGTTGTGAACAATCAGGCCCTAACAAGCAGATACAGGTTGGACGTGTGGGAGTCAATAAACAAATTTAGATATCTACTCCAACCTGAGGCCAGGGAAGAGTATGATGCCTTCTTGGAGGGAGGTAGAATAGCCTCCCAGGACCTCTTTTTGTCAGTCTGGGATGTGGTGGATACTGTAGCCTGCACTATGTCCACAGGGGTAATCCTGCGCTGCGCAACTTGGCTTCGGGAAGCCAGAGTGACCCCGGCATCTCAGCCGGTGACCTTCAATCTCCCCTTCAGGGGTGATTATCTCTTCCTACAAGAGACCTCAGCCATCTTGGTGACTGCCCGTTAACCCCGGGGGTAGTTGAAATATCTTGGCCTTCTCCCGACGGGGTCTTTTCCACATTCTCTGGCTCCATAGGGCCCCATAGTAGGCTGACCCCCCTCCCTTTCCTCAATAGTTGCTGGTGAGGACTTAATCCTCACCACCACAACTTCCATTCGAAACTCACCTCGGAGACCTTCCTGGAAAGGACCAGTCAATCAACACTACTGTCTATGGTCAATGCCATGGTCTACCATCCGGACTCTGCCGTGGAGTGCCCTTTGCCTCGGTACCATTTTTCTTAGCTGACAGACAGCCTTTTCCTCCCCCTTTCCCTTGGTGAGGGCAGATGGTTCAGAGGTTAAGTAGCCTTTCTTCCTCCGAGTAGGATTAAGGTTGGGCACATATCCACACTCCCATTGTTTACCCGAATATATCAACACCTGAGAGGACTTTAACACCCCCCATCACCCTCCTTGACTACCATAGCGATCACGATGGGGATCTGCTGTCAAAATCCTATGGGCATCCCTTAGAGAACAGTTTTTGCCTCAGGGAGCTATCACGTCCTGTACACAAAGCCCCCCTTGGGTGGCAGCTCCTCCACCTTTCAAGAGACATAAGGGTTTGTGGAGTACACTCTAGATGTTGAAGAGTGTATCACTCCATCGATCCCAACTCCGAACTAAATGGGGCCCTCCTGTTTACTGCGACTATTTCCATATAGGGGAGCATCACTCCCACACACTTCCCCATGGATGAAGTACTACTGTTCCACCCCACTCCCCCAATCAGTTGGTTAGAGGCGCCATAGTTGACCCTCATTTCTTTCCCGTCCACTCCCCTGCCCCAAAAGTGGTGAGGGGGAGCCCTCCCTACTTTTCTTATGTGCCACCCTAACCACGTCCAATTGTCACTAATGGTACTGGATTAAACATAGCTCACGTCTGATCAACCCCATCCAAGGCCCTAAAGTATGTGCCTTCAGCTCAGGATATGGCAACCCCTTCCTGAACCCATAGACCAGGCATATCGCTTCCGCCTGTCCAGTATCGGACATGCGGGCCAGAGCCTGTCTAGGGACGCAGGCCTTAATAACTTTCGTAGGCCCCATGCCAGTGATAAAACCCCTACACTCGCTACTGGTAGCTGGTTCACAGCGTGGTGAATGACTTGCTGAGGGATTGTACCAACTGGGCCCCTGCTTTGTTTCTGCCTACCCTAACAGACAATGGCTCCCCTTTCCCTCTCTGGGCCTGTCGTTCACAGCCACCTGGAATGCCCTGTGAAGAGTGAACATTCGTACACGGGGTCTCTGTGATGAGGTGGACTGGTATTACTTTCCTCTCCTCTTTCTCCACAAGTCTAATGTGCCCATTCCCTCCCACTCGAATTGGGGGCTCTCAGGTCACGGCTGTCAGAGGAAATGAGGTAATAATACTGATGTTCCTCTCCTACCACTTTGTTGCTCAGTCAGAGTTGAACAGACTCATCTCTCTGCCTTTCTCACTAAACTCGCAGTCAAAGATGCCCAGTGAGCTCAGTGGGCAGGCAAGATGTCTTTGTCCTCAGAGGTGAGGGTCCAAGGCTGGTGAAGTGCACCCCAGCTGGGCTCCATAGGTATGGTCCACAGAATACCCCCATAGGCAGGATACTAGTCTAGTCCCAGTCATCACCTGATCTACCAGACGGATCCGTCCTGTAGCTCCCCTCTCCCCCTGCCAGGGATGGCCATAGCACTATGGTCATTCCAGCCTAGCTCCTAGACAACCCTGTCTGGGTGTCCCACAGGTACAACTCCCTCTTCCTCATCAGGCTGCGGGGGTTCTCTAGCCTTACTAGTCGCTTCTTGGTTTTATGCTTCCATCCTGGGCGACTCCTAAGGGTCTTCCTCATTGGATAGACCTCATATGACACTCTCCATGATTTCAACCAGCCACCGGCAATTCAGGAGCTAGCCATCCCCTGATAGATTTCACTCTCAGGGCAAGATCTAATGACAACAGTAGCATGCTCGTTGTAGATGCTGCAGATAAATTGGAAGGCTCTTTGAGGAGATGGTAGGATGTAAACCATCGGGGTGGCGGACCTTCGTTCCATTCCCATGGCAAACATTGCTCTCTCCTCCAGTATATCTCATTTCTCCCTAGGGGCCCTTCCTACGAGAGCCCCAATCCTGACTCACACCTTCCCCACTGCCAGACCTAACGTTGGTGCCATACCAGTTGGGCTCCTTCCACTGGTACGAGGTCTCATAAAGCAATGTGAGCCTAATTCCATAGGCCACGGAGATCCAGCACCCGAGATTATCTTATTTATGAACCTACTCCTGGGCATCACATCATTGTGATTAGCTTCTCGCCCCTATACTCCCTTCTGTTCACCACCACCGAATTCAGAAAAAAGGGGGGGGGGGAATATGACAATGTTACTTCCTTGTGCCTTCAAAAGATAGTCAATTCTGACAGTCCTCTGCAACAGGGACTGCCACAGCATCATCAGTACGCTCACATAGGCCTAGAATATGTTCACCAGGCTCACGGGAAGTTCCTTTCCTGTTCTGCCTCGTATAGGGCTGTTTGGTGGGTTAGGCACCTTCCCTTCCCCATGCCAATTAAGGTACTTCATTCCTCAATGTGCTGTATCAGGTCATCAGTTGCTGCCATTGGCTGTCCACATCTCCCCCTTCCTATCTAGGACAAAGTAACTCTTCTAGTCCCTACCTGCCTCTAGTAGTTCATCCCTTCTTCGGACACCAAGCACGTCAGGTTAATGCTCTCATCAGGCTCGTGGGTTGCAAGTGCTTTACACTGCCCAACTGAGGGAAACACGGTCTACGTCCCCTCTACTATTTATTGCAGTGTCGGTACCCACCACTCCCAGCCTGACAATCCTACAGGCTTCTGAAATTCCCTATAGGAGGTATGTTAACTTGTGTTGCTGGCAGAACACTATCCCCTCTGGCTCTCTCAGGCCTCTGCCAATACGTTCTTAGGCAGAGCAGTTAAAGGCACATTTCTTGACTATAGCCATGATGCGTTGGTATCATGACCTCAGGCCCTCCTGCACAGGAGCGACAATTGGCGCTTGGACAAACTGAGCCTACTTCTTTCTACTGGGTTAGATCCTGCAATCACAGGTTAATCTTGCCTAGATGATGGTCCTTAGGTCGATTCCTTAGACCTCTCAAGGACCTTGCTCGTTGGACAACTACCCAAGTCGGAGACATACTGTGCTGAAGGCAGAACAACCAACTCCACCCGCCACCCATCAGCATGGCTAGCAGTCACTTATTTCTAAATGTATCCGAGCAGTGCTCAAAGAAGAATGGTGGGTTACTTACCAGTAACCATCCTTCTTCGAGATCCACTGCTTGGATTTAGTCAGGTCCCTCCCACTAGCCTCACATTTGGAGTTTGCAACTCCTAGGAACTGAGGAGGGGCTGGGTGGTAGTCATATATATAGCCAAGGGAAAGTGTGGGGGGCGGTGGCTGCCTGCCCTCTTCTGACAAGCTAGGGCAAAAAGTTCCAACCAATCAGGCACTCCGACACGGAGACACCTATTTCGGAATGAATCCGAGCAGCCCATCTTGAAGAAGGATGGTTACTAGTAAGTAACCCACCATTCCAATACCATTGCTGAGGGAGGATAAAAAGGAACTGAGGATGGGCAGGACTGCGGCCATATATATAGCCACGGGGTGACCGGGGACGTTGGCCGCCAGTCCTGTTTTGACAGGCTAGGGCTAAAAGGTTTCTGACCAGCTGTGCATTGAGGGACGTACACCTATCACTGAATATATCCAAGCAGCACTCAAAGAACTGTTCTTCAAGTGCTGCTCACATCATTCAGTTACAGGTGTCTACATACTGCAGCACACGGTAGCTCGGAAAGTCTTTAGCATTGGCCTGTCAGGTCAGGGCACACGACCAACGCCCCCTCCACGCCACGACCGTGGCTATATAGGTGACTGTGACCCTGACCCTCCCAGTTCCTTTTTCCTCCAACAGCATTGGTTAGGATCAGCGTTATCTTGCGAAACGCAAGGGCCTGTCTTTTTGCGCGAAACTCAAAATACCAGGTTTCAAGTAGTGTTTGGGATGCTGCAAGGCTTTCCTGATGGGCGACCCACATGATAAATGCCTCGCTTGCTTGGGTGAGTCCCTCCTTCCAGCAGACTGCCCCATTCATCGATCCTTCAAGTGGAGGACTTGGCTGGAAAGGGAGCGTCGCCTCTGCCTCATTTTGCAGACCAGAGCCGCTCCGCCCAAAAGCAGCCAAGCCACCAGCTCTCCGCCGGATCCTTTGTCGGCCCGGGCTCAAGATTCCCACTGATCTAGGGTACTGGGCTCAAAATCTTGGCCCTCTATGGTACCTCCTCGGCACCGACCTTGCCAGTCTCCCAGTAGCCTCCTGGCTGCCCCGAGTAGGGCCCTGGCTCAGGCACCAGCTTGCCAAAGACATTCAAACCCAGCTCCAGTGCAGAATAAGAAAAAAACAGGCCACAGCGGCACTGTATCCCTTGGCACAGCTGGATATGGCACCAACCCGAGCGGCACCGCCCCCAAGTCCAGTACCGCTGTCAAGCCCAGTACCGCTGGACTTGCCACCGTTGCTGATACCACTGCTTCCAGTACTGTCAGACTGGGCACCAACAACACCCTCAACGATACTGGTACCATTGCAGGCCTCATCACCTTTCCCCAACCCAGCACTGTCAAACCCGGTAGCAGGTCCAAATTCTGTGTCTCCACCCCATCGCTCCTCTGAGGAACTTTCAGTACTGGACTGCCAGTTGTCGGGGGGGAGGTCATCCAGATCATCCTCGGAAGACCCCTTTCTTCCCCCTCAGGAGGAGCTCCTGTGAAAGCAGTCCTGAAAAAGCCCCTGTCACCAGGCTCAAAGGGAAGACACCCATCAGGGGAGGCGCTTGCTCCCCTCATGGCGCATATGCTGCCGTCGAGGTCTCCACACAACAAGTGAACTCTCAACTGCCTGAATGCAATGGCAGATGATATCTCTTTCCACTATGCCCCCTCACCGGCACTGGAGGCCTCAGATTTCTCCGACGATGAGCCAGACCCTGATTCTACCCAACGAAGCAGATCAAGGGCGCCATCATCTTCACTGCCCGACGAGCGCCTAATCAATATGCCTGCCAACCATGAGGGAGATCACCACGTCACGCACGACCTTCTCCGCTGCATGGCAGTGAACCTTAAGCTGAAGCTAGGAGTGATCCAAATGAAAGATGATTCTCTCTTTGACGCGTGACGTAGAGCCCTGCTGGCTAAGGTCGCAATTTCCTTGAACGCTGGGGTGTTCTGCATCATCCTTGAATGTTGGCAAACACATTCCTTGATCCTGCCAGTGTCCACAGTAGAGGATAAGAAACACTCTGTTGCCCCAGAAGGATTCCCCTTCCTGTTTCATCACCCAGTGCCAGGATCCCTGGTGGTCTACACAGTTAACCAAAGGGAGAGACAAGGTCAACCTAGCACCATGCCCAAGAACAGAGCAGTGAGGAGGCTTGACCTGTTGGGCAGGAAAGTTTACTCCTCTGCTGCCCTCCAGCTGCACATCTCAAATTACTCAGCCCTGATGACATGCTACATCTTCAACTTGTGGGAAGCTCTACAAAATCTCCGCTCAGCTGTCTCCAAGCATCGCCTGAGAGACTTTGAGGCAATGCTGGATGAAGGAGAGAGAGCTTCCAGGGATGTGCTCGTGTCAACCTGGGATGCAGTGGATACAGTGGCACGTATAATGGCATCGGCAGTGGTGATGTGCCGCTTGGCCTGGCTCCAGAACTCTGGCCTCTCCACACAGATGCAACAGATTATACAGGATCTCCCCCTTGAGGGCTCTGACCTCTTTGCACCTTCCACAGACGTGAAGCTGCATGGTATGAAGGACTTGAGGGCTACACTGAGGTCTCTTGGGATCTACACTCCTCAACCCTTTAGGTGCTCCTCAAGGTTGCACCAGCTACAACAGTTACAGTAACTGAAACAACAGCTGCAATTGCAGACCCAGTTCCCGAGATCCCTCCAGTTTCCCCAGTGCCACCTCGGGAATCTGGACAAGGACAAAGGCCGATCAAGTAAAGGGGGTAAGTTGGGCTCCTCCCAGTCAAGATGGCGTGGACAGGGGATGGACTGTTCATCAGGCTGCAAACAGCATTTTTGATGGTCCCCCTGAGGGCAGCGCTCCACAACCCCTGTTGTTCCCACACAGCCTCTGCCACTTCACTCCATGATGGACTGGTGTCATGTCAGACCATGGCCAGAGGATAGCGCATCCAGTTCCTCTCAACCCCCCGGGACAGGAAACCACCCCCTCCCATAATCCGAGAGAACCCAGATCTGCTAAGCAAGCTAAAGGTCAAATGCCAGAAGTTACTCTCCCTCACAGCCATTGAAAAGGTTCCCTAGAGAGAGCACGGCAAAGGGTTCTATTCCCACTAGTTCCTAGTCCCCAAACCCAACAGGGACCTACAGCCCATTCTAGACCTCAGAGCACTCAACAAAAATATAAACAAAAGAAAATTCCGCATTGTCTCCCTACCACAGATTATTCCCTCCATGTCCCCAGGAGTGTGGTTTGCAGCCCTTGACCTATAGGACGCTTACTTCCACATAGCCATTCGACCCCACCATAGGCGGTTTCTCAGCTTTGTAGTGGCACGACGACATTACGAGTTCACTGCCTTTCCCTTCGGGTTATTGCTAGCCCCCAGGGTGTTCACAAAGTGTGTCACACCGGTCACAGCCTTCCTACACAGGAAGGGTGTAAGAATCTACTCCTACCTAGACAACTGGCTTGTAGTGGGCAAGTCAAGTCGTCAGGTACAAGACCACGCTGACATGGTAATGAACCTGTGTGAGTTCCTGGGCTTCCACATAAACCTGGAGAAGTCCAAGATTTGCCCCACTCAGGGCATAGAGTTCATTGGGGCACGTTTAAATACCCGGCAAGGAACCATGTCTTTGCCCCTGTCAAGATTTCAGTCCATCTGCACCATCATCATGGAGCTCCAGGCTCCCGGGCTGACCACAGTGCGCAGAGGCTTGCAGCTTCTGGGGCACGTGGCAGTGACCACTTTGGTAATCCAAACAGCTTGCCTGCAGATGAGACCGTTCCAGCTCTGGTTCGCCACAAGCTTCTGACCAGAAAGGGACTATCTGCCCAAGGTAATCTTGGTATCCCAATATGTCCTGGCATCCCTCCAAATATAGAGGGACCCCGACTTCATGATGGGGGGAATTCCGTTCAGGGAGTCTAAGCCCTCAGTGACCTTGATAATGGATGCGTCTGACTCAGGATGGGCTGCCCACATGTCCGGGGGCCTCTTCATGCAAGCTGTTTGGAATCCCGAGGACAGTCTCCGCCACATAAATGTGATGGAGCTCAGGGCCATCAGATTGGTCCGCATGAGCTTCCTAGACCAGATCCAAGGCAGGGTGGTCCAAATCCTCTCAGACAACACAAAGGCCATCTTCTACACGAACCGTCAAGGGGGAGTCCTCTCCTTGATGCTATGTGAGGAAGCGACCAAGCTTTGGCAACTACCGATAGATCATCACTTCACGCCGACTGCCACCTACCTACCCAGGGTGGACAACAGCATTGCAGATCCACTCAGCAGAAAACCCCTGGTGAATCGCGAGTGGTCCCTCCACAATGAGGTCTTCTCCCTGCTGACAATCAGATGGGGAATCCCTCAGATCGACCTCTTTGTAACGGAGCAGAACCGCAAATGCCCCCGGTTCTGCTCCCTCCGAGGTTGGGAGAAAGGTTCTCTCAGCGATGCTTTCCTCCTCAACTGGTTGAGGGCCTTAATGTATGCCTTCCCACCAATTCCCTTGTTTCACCAGGTGCTCCTGAAGGTCCTCGTGGACAAGGCACTCCTCATCCTGATAGGCCTGGGCTGGCCCAGACAACACTGGTGCCCTTTCTTTCAAGACATATCAGTGAGGACCCTACTCTGCCTCCCACAGTCGGCAGACCTGCTGACACAGAACTTGGGATGTCTTCAGCACTCAAACCCGGGCCTACTGCTCCTCACAGCCTGAATGCTATCTGGCTCAGTGAGCAAGAGAGACACTGCTCGGATAAGGTTAAAAAGGTCCTGGTTAGTAGCAGGAAACCCTCCACCAGATCCACCTACATGGCAAAATGGAATCACTTCTCCACTTGGTGCCATGATAAAGACATAGGCTATGTTCACACACACAGGGCTTGTTTCACAACAAGCCCTTTTGAAATAACTTGTTTCAAAATAACATGTTATTTCAAAACAAGTTATTTCAAAATAATAATAA
>ML682007.1:37641846-37664167 GCA_007922195.1 Podocnemis expansa | reverse complement strand
GTCTTGCGCGGCTTTCCCCAGCCATGGGGCTTTTCCCCAGCCCCGCGGCAGGCAGCCCGACGCCCCCTTCTCCCCAGCCGCGGGGCCTCGTGGGTGGGGATAATGGGACGACGGGCTCCCTGCTGAGGGGCTAGGGACAAGCCCCATGGTGGGAGAAGGGGGTGCTGGGCTCCCTGCCGTGGGGCTGGGGAAAAGCCCCACGGCTGGAGAAGGGGGCGCCAGGATCCTCCTCATCACCCTGGCCAGGGTGCTGAGGGCTCCCTGGCCAGGGTGCTGAGGGATGGTGGCCCTTCCTCCCAGTGTACTAATCACCCTGGGAAGAAGGTCCATAGTTATTTTGAAACAACAATTGTTTCGAAATAACATGTCCGCACAGGGTTGTTTTGAAACCTCGTTGTTTTGAAATAAGAATGTGAACACACCCATAGACCCAGGTGACAGAAAACCAGAAACGGTGGCACATCCTGGATGTGAGGAGAGTGCTTCTAATCTATATTGAGCACACATGATCTTTCTGCAAGACCTCCCAGTTGTTTGTGGCAGTCGCTGAACACATGAGAGGCTCCCCAGTATCCTGCCAATGCATCTCCAAATGGATTGTGAACTGCATCAAAGACTGCTACAGAAGGTCAAACACACCTGTCCCAAAGACTGTGAGAGCCCACTCTACCAGAGCTCAGGCATCTTCCACGGCCTTCCTTCATAAGGTCCCGATCCAAGAGATCTGCAGAGCTGCTACGTGGTCATCGATACATACCTTCACGATGCACTATGCCATTGCCCAACAGGCAAGAGATGCTGCTGCTGTGGGCAGAGCTGTACTCAGCGTGGGTAGACTGTAACTCCTCCCACCATCCTTGGGTATGGCTAGTAGTCACCTGTAACTGAATGATGTGAGCAGCACTCAAAGGAGAATGTTTGGCTACTCACCAGTAATCGTCCTTCTTTGAGATGGACTGCTCACATACATGCAGGTCCCTCCCACCATGCCCACAAATGGAGTTGCCAAAGGTATATGGGACTGGGAGGGTCAGGGTCACGGTCACCTATATAGTTGTGGTTGTGGCATGGACGGGGTGTTGGCTGTGTGCCCTGACCTGACAGGCTAACACTAAAGACTTTCCGAGCTACCATGCACTGCAGCACATAGACACCTGTAACTGAATTTATGTGAGCAGCCCATCTCGAAGAAAGACGGTTACTGGTGAGTAACCAACGGATCTTAGCCTGGACTGGTGTGTGGGGGAGGCATCATGAACTCAACTGTGCTTGCTAAGCAGGTTCCAGAGAAGTAGTCAAGTTAGTCTATTTCAGCAGAAGAAGCAAGAAATCCTATAGCACTTTTAAAGGCTAGCACATTTATCTCATGAACTTTCATGTGTGCATCTGATGAAGTGGGATTGCATCCACAAAAGTGTATATGATAAATACATTTGTTAACCTTTAAACGTGCCAAAGGACTCCTTTTTTTAACTTGCTTAGCAGGAGGTTAAAATGCAGATAGATTCTAAGTTGAGAGAGTGGAGGGGACATGGAAACTTGTGTTGCTTGGTGTTGTGGGCTCTTAGTAAGAGTCACAAGCGCTTTTAGACCTGCCCTTCCGTTGTTAAAAGATAGATCTGATTAGATCCTGCAGAGAGTCTTTCATTTGGTTACATGATAGCTAGAGTTGAGATCAGTGATAATTAGGTCTGAGTGCTTAGCCTTGCTGTGGAACAATCATAGTGGTTCTGTGGAGGAGACTGCCAGTCTACATTATTAGTGAAAGCCCCAAGGACAAGAGTGAGTGAGGGAGGGAGAAGGAAGAGGCATTTTAAAGGAACAGTGGGTTACTTACCAGTAACTGTCCTTCTTCAAGATGGGCTCCTTGGATTCATTCAGTAACAGGAGTATCCGTGCTGCAGTGCATGGTAGGTCAGAAACTTTTTGCCCTAGCCTGTCAAGAAGAGAGCTGATGACCACCACCCCTCATGCCACCCCGTAGCTATATATGTGGCCACTGCCCAACCCCTCCCCAGTTCCTAACAGTCACCAACTCCAAGTGTGGGGATGGAGAGAGGGTTGTGAATGAATCTGGGCAGCCCATCTCGAAGAAGGAGAGTTACTGGTAAGTAAACCACCATTGTTCTTAGAGCACTGCTTGGATACATTCAGTAATAGGTATGCTGACGGATGGTTGGCGGAGTTGTTTTTTCTGCCTTCAGCACAGCCACTCACTGCCCTGGGTAACTGACCAATGAGTAAGGTCATTGGAAGGTCTAAGACATTGACCTAAGGACCCTGGCCCAGGCAAGATCAACCTGAGAAGGCAGGACCTAACCCAGTGGAGGATAGAAGGCCCAGTTTGCCTGAGCGCTAGCCAATGCACGAGGTCAGAATGGCCTAAGGTCACCCTACTATAAAGAGTCAGACAAGACACATTATGGCTATGGCCAAAACACGTGTGATCAAGTGAAGGACCCGAATAGGTGTTAAATACAGAAATGCTGAGGCCAGAGAGCTAGAAATTCTGGTGCTAGCAAATATTGGGCACAATAATTGTGAAGACAATAAAGTGATCCTGGAACTCCCAGCTTACCAGCGGTGAATACAGGATGCTGCAAGGGACAAGGAAAGAGAAGGGCAGAGAAGAATGCTGCCCTTTTCCTAGTCAGAGAGTGTAGAGCACACAGGAGATCAGAGGGGTGACTGTGTGGCTCTGGAGCACTCAGTACACCTGCCGTAGGAGAAAGTTTGCAAGAAGTGAGGAAGGGGAAGATGACAGGGAAGAACACCCCCTTCCTAGAGTAAGAGTACGACACAGAGGATGCGAGATAAGAGATGGCTATCCCTTGTGATGCAAGGTGTGGGCAGAGCGCTCAAGCTGGCATGAGAACTGAGTGCTTAGTCAAGGCTATAGCAAATACACAAACTGGCCATAGCTGAGGCCCTGTAAAGGGATCACTAGAGGCCAGCATGCCATTCCCAAAGGCATTATGATACTCCCCTATTGTATGAGGTGAGCTGTCAGCACCTACCGCTTTGCGCTGAAATAAGAAAATGATATTATTATTATTATTATTATTATTATTATTATTATTATTATTATTATTACCCCAGCCCCATGGCTAGCAACTTGCCACAGGGACCGAGATGAGGGAAGTCAAACACAAAGAACTGCTGTGACTAAGGATGGAGTCCGAAGGGAAGGTTCGTGTCCCTAATGGGACATGGAAGCCATCCCCCCCAGACTACAAAACCTAGCACGCTTTCAGGATCTGGGACTGTAAGGGCCACAGCAGCATGGGTCTGACAGAAATGCATCTGCCCCAAAGTGGCTGAGCACAGGGAACATGCATACTAGAAAGAGATTCATTGTGGGAGCAATGCAGACGATACCACAGATCTAAGAGAAAGGGAAAGGAAAAATGTCCTCTAACGAGGATGGAGCTAGGGTGTGTCACCCTCTTTAGGTGTAGTCCCAGCCTTCCCCTTTAAGACACTTTCCAGTCTGTCTCTTCTGTCCTGTCTCATTATTGTTTCATTTTATTTTACTGGGGAGGAAGGAGGATGACCTCTACTGAGGGTCAGCTAGTTCCCCCAAGATCCCAGGTCACTTCTCAGGATTCTGGGAACAGAGCCATTAACGGGTTCCTTCAAGTGTTGAAGGAATCTCATAATCATTTGGTACAGGAGCTTAAGTATGCCAAAAGAGCAGCTGCTAGCTAAGGAGGTCCTTTGATTGAATGGGAAAAGGGAGTTGTACATGATGGAACTCCCGAGAGAAAACCCCAGAGCACTCATGAGGGGTAACCTCAGTGACATGGTTGTCTTCTGGAAAGTGAAATACTGAGAAGACACCCGCTAGGCAGAGACCCCCAGAGAAACCCATCATTTGGGCTCAAACTCGTACTGAACATACCAGATCAATCCCTGGATCAACATTGGGTAGACCAATAGTCAATGGTGGACGGGAACCTGTCCAACTGAAGGAGGGGGGTTCCAAAAGTTACATGGACCTCCATGAGAAGAGGAAGAGAGAGAGACAATCTGGGTTGACACTGGGTTTGTTCTGCTGGTGGGGGTAAGACCCCAGGCACGTTATCACCTTTAGCACTCACTGAGAGGGCTTGGAACGCCTCTGTAGACATGCTGCCGTGCTCCAGGGCAATGGTGGGGGGGTGTTGTGGGAACCAAAATCCTTGATTACCAGGTAACAATGCTAACGATGCACCCCAGAGTGCGGGCTGCAGTAGTAGAGGAAGCGGAAGCACCTCCTTTTGGTGTTAAAATGACCATTCCCCCCCACTGGATGAAGGGAAGGTAGGGAGTACTGGGACAGAGGGTCTATCATGGTGGAGCCTTCTCAGCATGCCTACGAAGGGAGCTATCAGTCAGCTGATGGAAAGTTGATTACGGGAAGGTTTACCCCCCTAATGGGAATCCCAAGCAGCTAACCTAGATGCTGGCATCTAGCAACCGGGCGTTGACATTTCCCTCCAGCACTAGGTAGAACAAAGCCAGGTTGACCTGTCTCATGGGGCTGGAAGGGGTGTAAGGCACCACCGAACCAGAAAACAGAGAGAGAGAGAGGGAGAGAGAGAAAGAGAGCTGTGCAAATGGGTTAATAAAGGGGAATGGGGGACTTTACCCTGGCATGTGGATGGGGAGCACAAGTGCCGACTGTTGAGGAGGGAAAGGGAAGTCAGACCCTTTCTGAAGAGAGAGAAAGCTCCTTCAGATGATTGGCTTGAGATGTGTTTTACAGGAAATGAGTGCGTTTCTCCCAGTACGGGGAAAAGGACTGGTGAAGAACGTCTCCCCAGTCTACCCTGGGAAGGACTGAGGGGGAGGCGCTATACCCTTTGGTATTTACAGAGTGTCCCTGTTTTCACCCTGTACACCTTCAGAGGGAACGAAGGAGGTGTCACATGGGGAAGTGTGTGTGTGCGGAACTTCCACACCCAAGAATTAGTAAGATATAAGGGGTGGTCTAGCAGGAGGAGGTAGGCCTCCTCCATTTATTGACAATGATAAGAAAAGAGAGTGGGTGTGTTTACACAGCAGTCTTATTTCAAAACAACAGAGGTTGTTTCGAAATAAGAAAGGCCAAGTTCACACGATGCACCGTTGTTTCGAAACAACTTAAACCCCACATGGGGACGAAACAACATTGTTTCGAAATAATTGTTTTGAAACAATGCCATCTGAACATGTTGTTTCGAAACAACAGTGACTCATTTTGAAATAACTGTTATCTGAACCTGCTATTTCGATTCTTGCTTTTTTTCCTTAATTCAAATTAACAAACTGTTAATTCAAATTAACTTATTTTGAAATAACGCCTTATTTTGATACAAGTTGTTTTGAAACAACTTGTATCGAAATAACTCCCTGTGTGTGAATGTAGCCATAGGCTATGTCCACACATACACCATTATTTCAAAAAACCCATTTCGAAATGAGTTATTTTGAAATAAAATCCTTATTTCAAAGTAAATTAATTTGAATTAACAGTTTGTTAATTTGAATGAAGGGAAAGCCTGCTTCCGAAACAGATGTTATTTCGAAATGGTTATTTTGAAATAAGGCCATTTGGACATGTTGTTTCAAAACAGCTGTTTTGAAACAACTCCCATTGTTTTGAAACAAGCTGTTCGAACACCATTGTTTCGAAACACCCATTTTGAAACAACTGTTATTTCGATATTGAAGCAGGTTTAAGAGTTTCAAAACAATGACCGTTGTTTCAAAACAATGGTACATCGTGTGGACATGGGAATTTTTATTTCAAAACAACCTCTGTTATTTCAAAATAAGAACCCTGTGTGGACATACCCATAGAGAGAATATGGCGAGGCCAGGGTTAGACAGCAGTCACTGCCTCAGTTTGAAGCTGTCCATGAGCCTGAGGGAAGGTTCCCAAGTCAATGTGCACCCCATAGGACAGGGGCTCTCAGGGGGTGCACAATAACACCAGACTGGCTGGTTATGAAGACCCGCCCCTGGTGGATGGCTGGGCATTCCCCCAGGAATGGAGGAGTAGACCAGGAAGGGAAGGAGTTCCCTAATTGGGATTCAGGTCCGAGACACAGTGGTGGGAGTGTTAAATCGTGCCCATAGTCAGAAAAAGGGGATGAGTGGGACTGAGCGTTATTCCCTACGGAGCTAGAGGGCATGGAAGAGGGCCCAAGGGGAGGAGACCCACATATTTTATCTCTCCACGAGGGTCGCAGGCAGTACCCAGAATGGCATCTGTCTCCTGCAGGAAAAGTGCTTCACTGCGAAAGGGGAGGTCAAGGACCACCTATTGAGAAACAGGGGTCATCCTAGTCTCTCGCAGCCAGGCCACACTCCATAGGGTCACGGCTGAGGCCACTGTATGCGAGGCCATGTCTACATCATCCCAGGCAGGTAGAAGGAGGTCCTGGGATTCTACCCTCCCTTCCTCAAGGAAAGCATCATATTCCTCCCTCGTCTCTCGTGGGAGTAGGTGTCTGAACTTATTCATTGACTTCTAGATATCCAACATATATTGGTCAACCAGGACCTGGTTGTTTGTGATGTGTAACTGGAAGGTGGAGGAGGAATACACCTTCTGACCCAGACAGTCTAATTCCCTAGCATCCCTCAATGACGGGAGAGAGTCACAGGGAACTTGTCCCGGGCGTAGCGCCGCTTCCACCGCTGCTCGAGTTGGGACTGGTTGGTGGGTAAGCGAGGGGAACTCTGACCCTGGGACTCTATATCTGATACCTGCTGTGTCTGAAACCGGGGAGATGGAACCCAGCTTTTGCCAATGTGAGGAAGCAAGGTCCCAAATGCTAGAGTGGAGGGGAACGGTAATGGGCTCTGCTGATGTGAAGATGAGCCCAAAAAGTTTACCACTGTGCCTTTCCAAAGATTGGACCTCCATTCTCATGTGAGCAGAGACGTGGCGCAGAAGATCAAAATGCGCTGAGAGACCTCCCGTATAGCAGCACGTGTGACGCTGTCTGCGTTTAGGGGAATGTGTATGATTATTTTTCATATGAAATTTCATATTTGCAATAATCCATATGTGATATGCCATATTTGGTATCAATAGAAAGGTTGTAATATGCTAGGAATGATTATATGATTTATATGTAGGTATCATATTTGTAATAGAATCTAGGAATCTTATTTGTCTTATGTGTGTTCCAAGTTGTTTGAGCTGAGGTAATCCCAGACTGGACCTCTGCAAACTATTGTCATATTGATGGCCCATCAGGAGGGGACTCCCAGCTACAGTGGGCCCAAGAGGAAACCTGTTTGACCAGTTACCTAGACTGACCATGTGGCCTGCCTCCATTTTGATCTGGCAAGGACTCTGAGATAAAACGCCATCGCCCATTCTCCATTCTCAGGTCTCTACTCCCAGTTTATCTGCAACCAACACCTGCCTCTAGAACTATTCTTCTGAGACTGAACATAGGACTGAGACCCACACAGCTGCTGCTGCTGCTGCTGGGTATACACCAGTGGAGTGGGACTAATCTGCAAACTACAGGATCTTCAAGGATTTGTTTTCTATGGACTCTAAATCATTTGTATGTATGTGATTCACTTTGACCCTTTAACATCTCTCATATGTAGCTTGTTTTCTTTTTATATTAAACCTTTTGTTGTAGTTACTAGAGGATCAGCTGGCAACGTGGTATTTTGGGAAGATCAAAGCCAATATTGTTCTGGGTTATGTGGCTGGTCCTTTGGGGTCAGGAGAACCTATTTCATAAACGGACCCAGTGGCTAGAGAGGACCTTAGGAACTGATGTGCAGTAAGGGGGCTGCTTGTATTTTGTTATACTTGGGGATGACCAGAGTGGGGGAATCAGGAGCATGTTTTGTTACTGACTGGGAGACTAGTTTAAGTACCACCCATTAGTGGTTTGGGGTTTGGCCCCTGGTTTTGCAGCTTGCCCTGATTTTGGCACATTCAGAAGGTTATCCCAGGAGGCCCGCGTCACAGCATGGCACTGGGTTTAGAGCTTTAGCTGGTGCCAACAGAGCTGGTGCTGAGCTGGGCACAGTGGTCTCTTGGAGGGACCACTCATGAGGCTGGTACCGGAAGGGCGACGCCGCTGGAGGCTGGCGTTGAATTTGTGTAGTTCTCCTTGAGGCCCCCTTGCCCAGGCTGGAAAGGGGGAGGCCCCTTGGGACAGTGAAGATGGTGCTGGGGATGGCAAGGTGATGTGGTGCCGGGGAGAAGCCTCGATGGTACTGGGGCTCTGGGGGGTAATGAGTTCCGGTGTTGGGGAACGCGGTAGTGACACCGGAGATGGTGTTAGGTGTCATTTCTGGTGTGTCCAGACCTTCAAAACAAAGGCTGGCTTGCCCCTCTTTCTAGCAGGTAACGAGGAGGGTGGAATAGGCAATAAGAGGAGCGCCTTCGCTACCTCAAATGCCTCCAGAGTCGTAAGGAGTGGCACCGACTCCTCTCGGTACTGTGGGGAGTCCCATGTGGGGGACCACAAGTGGTGCTGATACCGTGGTACCGAGACTGCTACCAAGCTACTTTTCTGTCCTCTTAGGGAGCGGTGCCGGGAGGGTTCCAGTGCCAAGCCGGCACATGCTACCGCACAAGATCCTGAAGCCTAGGGGATAGGATGCCACGTTTGCCCTGAGGCCAATGCACAACACCTTTGCTCCCTGTCCTTGATTGGCCTAGGCTTAAAGGACAGAGAGATGGAGCAGGAGGTGACCAAGAGGCTTTCACCTGGGCACCAGAGGAACTTCTGATGGGGATCATCCCACAGGAAGGCCTTGCCACATTCAGCACAGGGTTTAAACCCCGGCATGGTGGACAGCAGAGGAGCATGGTGTCAGCGCTTGAGGGAGGGAACACTCTTTGGTGGAACTAGGTCCATGAAAAGGTACTCCCAGCCTAGCAAAAGCCTCATAAACAAGAGGAGAGAAAGAGAAAAGACAGGCTGCTTGTTAACAGAAGGAGCGGGCAGTTCCATGAACCGTTGCTGAGGTGGACAAAATGGAACTGGGGAGGGGTCAGGTGCCAGCCACATAAATAGCCACAGGGTGGTGCAGAAAGCGGTGGCCACCAGCCCTCTTCTGACAGCCTAGAGCAAAAAGTTTCCGACCAACTGTGCGCTGTGGCATGGATACACCTGTTACTGAATGTGTCCGAGCAGTGCTCGAAGAAGAACGGTAGGTTGAAAACTCTTTTCCCCTAGCCTGTCGGGAAGGGGCAGGCAGATGCTGCCCCCCTCTCCACCCTGTGGCTATATATGTGACCGCGCCCAGCCCCTTCTCAGTCCCTAAAAGTCACCAACTCTGAGTAGCGGGAACGGTGGGAGGGTTGTGAATGAATCCGAGCAGCCCATCACAAAGAAGGATGGTTACAGGTAAGTAACCCACTGTTCTTTGAGCACTGCTCAGATACATTCAGTAATAGGTGACTGCTAGCCATGCTGATGGATGGTGGGTGGAGTTGGTTCTTTCCCATTTTCAACACAATGGCTCCCCATATGGTCACAGACCCAGGCAACAGAGGTCCAAAGGAAGTACCCATGTATCGTCATAAAGACTGTGGGCCAGGTGAGGGGAGAAAATGTGAAAAATGGTCTGACCAAGAGGGATGAATAAAGACCAATGTAGTTCAAGTGCCCCCTGGCCTGCAAACGGCAGAGGCAATGACGGCCTGTCACCTTGCCATAGAAAAGTGAGCACGAAAACACAGTTACTGAATCATACTTGGTGAGACGTCCTTAAGGGTGGGCATGAGCAATATAAAGACCATGACCCACATATGGAAACCTGTGAGATAAAGGAAAGGATGAGAGGCTTTCTTCACTCAAAGGTCCCTGACCTGCTGACATGAGGAGAATGGTGAGGTCTACATCACTCAAGAGCCCCCTGACATGCAGACGAGAGGAGCAGTGACTTTCTAACATCTTCTTATTATAAGGTATCAGTGAAAAGCAAACATTGAGCCTTGAACAGGTACACGTTCACAAACAGAACCTTGAGCAGTTGGTGGCACACATCAGCCAAGGCAAATGAGCCCAAGATATTCTCTGACTTTACGGCTATAATGCGATAGTTAGAAAGTGATGGGAAATTAATGATCCCAAAGAATTCGGCCTACTAGTGGTGAATACCCAAAACTGGGAGAGCAAAGGAAAAGAAGAGGAGAGAGGAAATAGGACCTTTGGTGGTCCGGCAAGACAAACCACATGGTGGTATTCAATGATAGGTGAGCACCCACTAAGGTGTGACACCTCAATAGCCAACATAGATCAGCAAATGAGAACTAGGATACCTTTCAGTGACTCACTGCAATCAAAGTTCGCCACAGGTGCTGGGGCAAGGACCTTGGGACCTCAAAAGTAGTGCACCACTGCAGCCTCATGCAGCCTCCTAATCTACTTCCCGTGGTTTGTGACAAAGTGATCATTTTTGGTGTCTGCAATACCATGGTATGCAACAGGTTCAGTGGCACTGTCCCCAGCTTGAGGCACCAGCCTTTGTCATGGACTAAGTCTGAAAACATTGGTAAGAGATTGAGTCTCCACCAATGAGGGAGGAGAAAGAAGGTCTTAAGGGTCTAGGTATACGAGACAGAGGGGAAGTTAGCTCCATTAGTTGAAGATGGGATGAGGGTATGCACTGTGGTAGGGTGGACCCATGTCCCCCAGCCCCTCCCCTCTTTCTCCTCTTGTGGTTTTTTTTTTTTTTTGTTTTTTTTTTGTGCAGCCACAAGAGAAGGGAGTAGAAAAGGTGACCATTAACAAAGGTCATGGCCCCCTGATACGGACAGAATATGTGAACCGACAAGACAAGCGACAAGGAGGTGGCTGGTCAAGATAGCGAATCTCCAGCCCTGGAAAATATTGAAAGGTGGTAGAGTGTAGGGAAATACCCATTACCCCTTCCATTAGATGCCCAAAAAGGGAGAGACAGTGGTAGGAAAGTATAGATGGTCACCCCATCTGCTGCTCCTCTTCAGTGATTTTATCTCAGGGAGCGAGGGGAAGATAGAGAGAGAGAGAGAGATTTCCTCACTCTAGCAATTTCAGATCAGAGAGAGAGATTGCGTGTCTCAGTGATTTCAACTCTTAAACCTCAAGTAACTGCAAATAGCTACTTCCATAACCAAGAGAGGGTCTCAAAAGAAGCACAGTCCAATCTATCATATGATAGTGGAACCAAGGGGTGAACCGTTACCTCAGGATGTCCTTGAGGATGACAGGAGCATGAAACAATGCCATGAAGGGCAAGCAACCCCTGAAAAGAGTGAGAGGCATCACTTAAACCAGATTGAGATCAATGCCTCACAAGAGTCTACAAAATTTCTGTAGAACAAAGAACGGCAGCTTGGGCCAGTGTCAGACAAGGGGACCTGGAATTAGATGAGGAGCCATCCCGCATCAGGAATGAAGGTCGCTTAGAGGAGTACCCTTTCTCATTTATAAAGAGTCTAATAGCCTCCTGGCTTTGCTGGATCTATTCTGGCACTGGATGTGACAGGGCTAGCTTGAAGGAGCATTCCCTCACCTAAGGGAAGACCCTTTGGAGGCCTTTTAGTGACTTCCTCCAATCCCCAAATGTCCTCTTGTAAACTAGGAAAAGGAGATCAGTGGCTGTGATAGCTCCTATTTATCCCAAACTGTTCTGGCAATACGTAACCTCTGTCCCACTCTGTGGCACAGGTCTCTGTAATTGGCAAAGCAAAGAGACTTCATTCCCATGAATAAGTTAGACTTTCTCTTCCAAGTGAAGGGGAAAAGAGGAGGAGGAAAAATCTAGGAAGCAACCTTACGGCAGAGAGGAGTCCTCAAACATGCTAGCCCCAGGGGCTGGGGTAGCTTAACGGAAAAGGGAAGAGGTATGACCGTGCCGAGGGTGGCAAGTTTCCCACCATTTGTTCTTCAAGCGCTGCTCAGATACATTCAGTAATAGGTTTATCCATACCGTAGTGCACAATTGGTTGGAAACTTTTTGCCCTAGCCTTTCAGAAGAGGGTTGGTAGCCACCGGCCCCTGAGCACCCTGTGGCTATATATGTGGACACCACCCGGCCCCTCCTCAGTTCCATTTTTTTCTGCCCTCAGCAATGGGTTTTGGAACAGCCTGCTCCTTGCAACCATGCAAGCAGCCTGTCTATGTTTTGTATGAGGCTCCTGCTTGACTGGGAACACCTTTTTGTGGACATTGTTCCACAGAAGAGTGCTACTTCCAGTGATCACACAACCTCAGAGATGGACATCACTCTCTTTTGCTGCCTGCCATGCTGGGGTTTAAGCCTTGTGCAGCCTGCAGCAAGGCCTTCCCATGGGACAACCCCCACAAGAAATGCCTCCGGTGCCTGGGTGAAGCCCATTTGGTCACCGCTTCCTATATCTGTCAGTCCTTTAAACCATAGCCCATCAAAGACAGAGAGCAAAGGCACTGTGCATTGGCATCAGGGCAAGTGTGGCAGCCTACCCCCGAAGCTTTGGGGCTTTCTTTGGCACTTCTTGCCAGCTTGGAACTGGAGACCTCCCAGGGCCACTTTCCCTGAGAGCAAAAGAAAAGCTCGGTATTGGTGTCGGTACCAAAGCATCAGCATCGATCTAGGTCCCCCACCTGGGGATCACCTTGGCAGTGGCAGGAGTTGGTGCCAGTCTCTACTACTCTGGAGGCCTTTGAGGCAGCTAAGATGCTTCTCCTCCTGCCCAAACCTCCCACTCCAGTGCCCCCAAGAAAAAGGGGTAAACCAGCCCTCACTTCTGGAGCCTGATCGCCCCAAAAATGGTACCGGACACCCTCACTAATCTTTGTGCCGAGTTCCCCGACTCAGGAGCCCTCTGTGCAGGAGGGCCCCGGTACCTCCCAGTCCTCACCTCAGTGCTATATTTCTTTGCCTTCATCAGCACTGCAGACATGGTACAGCAAGGCTTCCCGGTCACTGAGCCTGGAAGAGGGCATCTCATAGGAGAGTAAACAGCCCCCTACACGGCCTCTGGTACCAACCTCCTAAATGTACTGGCCACATGAATGGTCCCCCCAAGAGACTCCAATGAGCCCTCACTGCAGTGTTTCGCCCAGCTCGGCACTGGCCCCTTCAGCACCGGAAAGGGCCCTGAACCCCATGCCCTATTCCTACAATGGGGATCTCATGGCGTAGCTCAATGTTCTTCGCTGCATTTGTGCTCATGTGAGATTGGAGGCTGAATCCTTCTCGGGGCCGACTGACATCTTATTCAGCCCATTGTTTACCTCTGCTGAGCCTATAACAGTCCCCCTTCATCTGAGTGTGCGGGACCTTTCAGTGTCTTGCAGGCAAACTCCTGGGTCCAAGCCCCATGTATCAGACACAGTGGGCCAAAAATACCAGGTCTCTGCAAGAAATTTTCTGTTCCTCACCCACCACCTGACACCATGCCTTGGAGGGCCCCACATGACAGCACTTCTGCCCCCCAACCCCATGCTAAGGACCAGGGAGTGGCCAAAAGGGTGGCCTAGTGCAGTGCCGCTGATTTGCCCCCCAGCCACATGTGCTGTTTTGGGTTCCAGTGCCGGAGCAGTGGGGAGGGGGCGGGAGGCAGGGCAAAGCCGGTATTGCTACTCCCCCCCCACCCCAGCCATGTTGCCTCCCATCCCCTCTCCGTTGCTCTGGCACTGGAGCCCAGAGCAGTGCACATGGCGCGGGGGGGGGGGGATCGCCAGCGCTGCACTAAGCCACCCTTTTGGCCACTCGCCAGTCCCTGGCGTGGGGGGGCATAGTGCAGGGGTCTGCCTCTTCCCTGAGCTGACTGGCTCCACCCCCCCAATGTGGGGAGATGGGGCCCGATGGAGGACTCACTTGCCTGGGGCCTCTCACCCCCTATGGACGGCCCTGCAGTGGGGTGAGTGGGGGCCCCGGTCAGAGCCATTCACCTGGGGCCCTGCACCCCTCAAGGGACGGTCCTGCCTGGGGAAGGGGGAGGGAAGAAGTCACCCATTTATAGGTTGCAGGGGGTGTGCCAGAAACCCTAGTGCTGGTCCTGTGAGAGAGAAATGCCACCCAAGATCCAGGATGGCCCAACAAGGCCCCAGGGGAAGACAAAGGTGATTTGCTTCTCAGAGTCCTAAGCAACCCAACCTTCACTTCACAAATTGGATACGGGGGCCTCTTTTCTCAGGAAGGAACTGAGAGAACACCACATACAGTCCCACTAAGGATCTCAGCCTGGTCTCATCCTCAGTGTGCAGCCCCCTAGGTTCCTCTTGCTGCATCACCTCAACACAATCTGGATACTCCCTGTCCTCTCCTGTGCCCCCATCTTCATCTGGGAGTAGGAGACCTTGCCGGGAAACTGCTTGTGGCAAAAGAGACAAAGTGAGGGAAATTAGAAGCACACAGGCCTGAGACTGAGGCCTGAGGGAGGCAAGGGCAGGGCCAGCTGGAGGCTTCTCCTATCCAGTAGGTACACCAGGCCCAGGCTGTGGCCCACAGAGGGGCTGTGTGGTGGCCAGAGCTGTAACTGTGGAGGGGCAAATAGGACATAGGCCCACGTGCACTCTTTCAGAAGGTGGCGATGTTCCCTCTAGGCTGCTGCGGCAAGACTGGAGGAGCTTTAGATCTCCCTGTACTGAGCATGCTCAGGGTCACAGAGGGAGCAGCCTGGCCAGCCAGCAGCACACAGCCCAGCCAGATAAAAGGTAGGGAGACCTGCCCTGGGTGGCTGGGGATTGGTTGGAGACAGACTGGATGGGAGAGGCACACTTGGGGGGGATCTCATCCAGGCAGGCAGCAAGGAATACTTTATCAGCGTGGGCTCCACAGGTTTTGCAGCTCTGGGTTTTTTTCAGTGGAACAGAAAGGAGAGGAAAAGAGAGTCGTGATCTCAGACAGGCACAGACATTTGTATGATCAGACCATATGCTTTAGTGTGGGGAAAGGAACTTTTGCAGCCTCTGTTTTGTATCCTGTTAATGGTGTAGTCAGAGGTTTGCTACATAGCTCTCAGACAACTGAAGGACCTGTTTAAATGGTGGGTTACTCACCAGTAACTGTCCTTCTTTGAGATGGGCTGCTCGGATCCATTCAGTAATAGGTGTCTCCATGCCAGAGCACTGGATTGGTCAGAAAACTTTTGGCCCAGCCTGTCAGGAGATGGTAGGCGGCCTCAGCCCATCACGTCACCCGCGGCTATATATACGGCCACCTCCCAACCCCTCCTCAGTTCCTCGGCGTCGCCAACTCCATGTGCAGGGATGGAGGGAAGGGACCTGAATGGATCCAAGCAGCCCATCTTGAAGAAGGATGGTTACTGGTGAGTAACCACTGTTCTTCGAGTGCTGCTCGGATGCATGCAGTAATAGGTGACTACTAGCCATGCTGATGGATGGTGGGTGGAGTTGGCTCTTCTGACTTCAGCATAGCAAAGAAAACACCCCAGATGGGAAGAGGCCCAGTGAGCAAGACTGTAACCAGAGCCGGGAGGCGAACTAGAAGAATTGATAGCTGTGGGCCAACCCAAAGTTATGGGTAGGTCCAACCCTGCAAAGGCAGGCATATGAGGGCAGGATGGACGGAGGTCATCATGCTGAAGATGAAGAATGCAACATGACAACATAGGGTTGCACTTGACTGCTATACTAGGTGGTATAGCACAAGGAAAGGGACCAGAGAATAAGTGTCTGGTCATAAGGCTTTCCCACGTGAACTGTAAGGAGATACTGGAGGCCAGCGGGTACAGGATTAGCTGTAATATCCATAGCCCACACAGGAAGCAAGGAAGAAGGGAAAATTATCCCATGAACAGAGCACATCCTGTCCGAACCGGGAGCCAAAGGATCACGGCCTAGCTGTGATGGCTGCGGACTATGCAGACAGTCACTGGAGGAATGAAGCTACCCTTTGTTCTGGTCACCACCAGCCAATGAGGGACCTGGGCTAAATTGCGTAGATGAGCTGGGGAAGGGGGGGGGACCCCAGATTTGAGCGAGAAGGGTCTGAGGAAGGTACTTCAAAGCAGTACCCAAAACTTGAAGATAATAGTGCAGTGAGCGGCGCATTGCATGTCGACCAGGAAACCTTAAGCTAGTGCACAAGCACATGATTCTAGCAGTCTATGTGACTGAAAATTGAGGTTGTTTAGGGTTTTGTTTTGTTTTTTTGAGGGGTCCCCAGGATGTTAGCGCCCACAAGGTGGCATGATAGCCTTCGGTGGTGTGGATGGTTGCTACCTATAAGCATCTTAGTAATGTATGAGCTCACGGAGTGGGCCCATCGTTGGGCCTGTAATCCTGTGGGGGTCCAGCATCACAAGGATTGCCCAGATGACAGGGGTATATGAAGCGGGAAGAGGCGGAAGCAGGGAACAATGCAGAGCCACCATTTGGCCAAGCCATTGGGGTGGCTGAAGGCTCATGGAGATCAGTAGCAGGGATATGAAGTCACATGCCTAGGCCATCTTTGGGGGGAAAAAACCCAGCCACAGCTATGATGCACCTACATGTGTAGCAGGAACAGGGGTAGATAGAGACAGAACTGCCCTGGTAGTATCGTTGTCATAGGAAGGATGAGTCACCTTCTGAGCGTGCAAAATGTGGAGTTGCTTGCAAAGAGTCAACTGTGGCACTACTGCGGTATCTTGCATCTAGGGAACCCACATGTAGGGTTATTTACAGCTGGATGAAATCCGATAGCACTCCTCATGGAGGGTATAAGCCTCTGAGGATTGGTACCTTGGAAACAAGAACTTGACCTGTCCCCTCTCTATTATTATATATATAGTCTGGTCCCTCAAGGAAATGGGGAAAAACAGTCACTGTAAGGCCATTGCCAAGCTCACATGGGGTGGCTTACAATTCGGATTTAGGTCCCCAGGGTAGGATGCTGGCTCACGCCTAAAGGGCAGAGCCTTTGCCAGGATACATGCCATTGAAGGGCAGAAAGGGTTGGGGTGGGCAGGCACAAGCAACTCTGTGGAGGGGCTTTCATGCCTAGATTGCAGTGTTTACTGGCTATGTAGGGCTGGTGCTGTTGAATAGGGGCGGGCTCTGATGCGGGGGGGGGCACAGGATAGGTACTCCCACTACTGTTCCTTACCAAGGATAAATGCAATGTTGACTCCTACCCCTTGATTTCCTTGATTCGGAAGTTCTGGGTCAGGTATGCTAGGTCCCTGCTTAGGGATTGAAAGGGGAGAAGAGTGAAGTGTGCAAAAAGGCTTACCCCGCTTCTGGAGGGGTGGGCCCTGGTCTGTGAGTCCAGGATAGGCTGTCCTGGTATCGGCCAAGTTTGCCCACAAGGGAAAGGGACTGTTGCAAAGCCTCAGATTCCTCTAGAAGGGGGGAGGGTATGGGGTGGCAGGGGTTGGATTCCCTGCCTTGGCCTTTCCTGGAGGCTAAGGACTGCTGTAATGATGTGAGATGCATCCCGCGTGGCGGTTGGGGTGGTGGAGGTTCTCATCTAGCACAGGGGTGCCGAGAGCCTTAGTCGAGCTGGTCTAGCCAGTGTGTCAATGGTATGATAGCGTGTGGAGGTGTTCCCTCCTCAACCCAGGAATGAGCATGCATCCTACCTGATGTAGGATCTTTGGGGAAGCAGGAGTGGTTCTGAATTCTTAGATGGCTGTGACTGCATGCGTCGGAGCCTCTGTAGCAGTAGCTGAGGCCAATGTTCCCTCTAAAGGGAGAGAGCAGCTGAGCAACTCCTGTTGCTCACTGCGCTCCCCCCCAGGGCCCGCTGCGCAGCCCCTCCCCCCGCTCCCACAGCCTCCCCCGCTCCTGCTAGGCCCCCGCTCCCGGCATCGCCCCCGGGCCCTGGCATCACCCCCCCGCTCCCGCTAGCCCCCCTGCTCAAGGCATTGCCCCCCGGCCCCGGCATCACCCCCCCTCCTGCTCACACCCCCCGGTCCCAGCTTCACCCCCCGCTCCTGCTAGCCCCCCCGCCCCTGTCCTGGCATCACCCCCTGCTTCCAGCATTGCCTCCCCGCTCCCGCTAGCCCCCCCCAGTCCCGGCATCACCCCCCCGCTCCCACTCGCACTGCAGTCCCAGCATCGCCCCCCGTCCCAGCATCACCCCCCCCCGCTCCCACTCGCCCCCCCTCCTGCTACCCCCTCCCCCTCTCTCGGCAACACGCCCCCCTGCTCCTGCTTGCCCCCCCCCCAGCCCCCTCAAACTTACCTCGGGGCTGGACTCGAGGCAGGCCCAGCCCTAACTCCTGGGCCAGAGAAGCTCTACGGAGCATGCCCAGATTGTCTGGGCATGCTCCGTTAGAGCTTTTCTGGGCGGGAGTTTTCAAAACTCCCTGCTCCACAGGAGCTCCCTCGAAGCAGTCTGGCTGCCGGCAGTGCGCTGCCGGCTGCCTTCCCTGCGCAGCCGGCTGCCTTCCCTGCACTGGTGACTGTGGCGGGGTGCGCTGCAGCGCACCAGCGCAGCTTAGAGGGAACATTGGCTGGGGCTACTATGAGATGTGCTTCTCGTTCCTGTCAAGGCCCGTCCTGTCACCTACCAGTGCAGGGATTGTCATTCGAAGGGTATTTGAAAGAGTGATGGAAGGGGAGGATCTACTATGAATTCCGGAGTAACGTCTAGGATGTCTAGGAGTGGACTTCTAGAAGATATAACGATAGGCAGGAGGGGGGGTTCAGTTGACATGGCACGCATTCCCCAAGGTTGGAGTAAAATGCACAGCCAGAATTAGTGTGCCTGAGTTCACAGTACCGGGATAGATGAAAGGGTCCTGCTAAGCCACGATGTCCCCGAAAGGAGGGAAAGAACACCAACTGCCCACTCTGAGTGTGTGCTGATGTGTTATTGCATCCCAGATATCTAGAGATTGAGGTGCCAGGCAAATAGGCCAGTTCCTTCCTTGCCAGTGCACTAAGGTCTGACTGCATCACAGATGTCTTGGCAGTGGGTGGGGGGCCAAATGGGCTGGCCCCTTTGGAGAGGTCTCAGCACTGTGGAAACGGGATGCTGGGGGGTGGAGGGGAAGGTCTGTATTTCCACGATGGTGAGAGAAGTGGTATTGGAGGGAAAGGCATTGCCCCAAGGGGTTTATGGGGGAGGAAAGGTCCCAGAAGGGAGGAGGCCAAAGTATTTGCCCCACTCCTGGGGTCCCGCGCAGTGCCCACCACCGAAAGTGTTTCTGGTGGGAACAGCGTGTCTCCTCCAAAAGGCAGGTTGAAGACCGCCCGTTGGGCAGTAGGGAGTACCCTAGCCTCCCTGAGCCAGGCTACTCAGTGGATAGTTACCGCCGAGGCCATAGTGCGGGCGGCTGTGTCTACCGTGTCACAGGCTGAGAGTAGTTCCTGGGAGATTATCTGCACTTCCTCTAGAAATGCATCAAATTCCTCTGTAGCCTCTGGTGGGAGCAGGCATTGGAATTTCGCGACCGACTCCTACACATCCAGCAAATATCTTCTGGTCAGGGCTTGGTTATTTGCCACTCGTAGCTGGAAGGCCGAAGAGGAGTAGACCTTACGGCCCAAGATGTCTTGTTCCCTAGCTTCCCTGGAAGACTGGAGGGGGTAGCTGTGGGGCTCACCTGGGCCTAGCACCATTTGCACCACGTCCCTTGGGGGGACCAGGTGATCGATGAAGGAAGGGAAGTCTGGCTCAGGGATCTAGTACGTAACACTCACCGTGTCTGAAACTGGAGCAACAGAGCTTGGGCTCTGCCACTGGGAGAACGTGAGGTCCCAGACGCTTGGGAGGAGCGGAACTGTCAGGGGTTCTGCTGAGGCAAAGGCAGGCCCAAAGAGGGTGTCCGGAGGGGGACCGAAGGATTGTACCTCCATCCCTAAATGGGCCGTAGCCTGGCACAGCAAATCAAAGTGCGCTGACAGTTTCCCCCTCTAGGAGCCCGGTGCTGGGGAGAGTGCGGTACCGGGATCTTTTTGTAAAGGACAGGGGGTCTCCTGGCGGGACCATTCTTGTGGGTGGAAGTGGAATGGCAACAGTGCCGAAGTGTGGCACCAAGGTTGCTTGGAGCCCCTCAATGACCCCTCCTCTGGGCTGAGAGCGGGGGAAGGAGTATGAGACTCCAGGGGAAGTACCGGCAATGTCAAGGTGATGTGCTGCCGTGGGAATGGTGCTACGGTACCAGGGCCTAATGGGTTGGAAGAGGGAGGGCTATATGTTGAGGGAGAGTGATGCCCATGCTGGACCCAGGCCTCAGAAGTGACGGCCAGTTTGTCCCTTCTAACTGGGATTGGGGCAGGTGGTGTGGTGAGCAGAAAGAGGGCTTGAGTGGCCTCCACTGCCGGAGGAGTTGTTGGCATGAGGAGTGACTCTGAGAGGGCCCACAGTGAGTCCTTGCCTGGGGAAGGGGGACTGCCTGGTTGGGAGGGCTCACGTTCTGTTGGTACAGGGGTGTATCGAGTCTGCGATACCATGGGTGATTGTGGCTGCTGCCAGGGTGAACTCGGCACCAGCGACGCCAGACTGTACTGGGCCAACAACGCCGGGGAGGCAGGCGATCTGCACTGGGGTGATCTTGGTGCTGGCAGTACCAGACTATGCCAGGCTGCTGCGAGTGACCTCGAGTGGTGCCGAGGTGCCAGTTTGGTGCCAAGGTGCCGGGGTTGGGTGCGGTGACTGCCACCAGTGGTATGGTGCTGTGGAGGCTCCGGTGTTGAGCTGGGTCTCGGCACCGGGTGAGGGCCCAAAGCCTTGGGTGGAGATTGCCGAGCCTGCTCTGATGCTAGGGCAAGGTGCTCTTGTTCCCTCTCCTTGATGGTCCTTGATTTAAAGGAGAGACATAGTGAACAGACTGAGACAAGGTGGTCTGCGCCTAGGCACCATAGGCATTTCCCATGGGGGTTGTCCTGGAGGAAGGCCTTGCAGCACTCAGAGCAGGGTTTGAACCCTGGCATATCTGTGGTGAATGATGTTCCAGCCCGATGACGCAAGGCTCCTGCGGTGGAAGTATGTCCACAAAGAGTTGCTCCCAGTCAGGTGAAAAGCTTAATAAAGGACAGGCTGCTTGCGTTCGCAAGGAGCGGATGTTCCAGATTGGACCCACAAGGCAGAAGAAATGAAACTGAGGAGGGGTCAGGAGGTGGCCGTACATATAGCCGCAGGTGGCACGAGGGGTGGAGGCTGCTTACCCTATCTTGACCGGCTGGGACAAAAGTTTTCTGACCAATCTGGCACTCCGGCAAAGAGACACCTATTACTGAATCCATCCAAGCAGTGATCAAAGAAGAAGTGTTCTTTTCTGAGCATGAAGGAGCAGACAGTGTTGATTGGATGAAGCTGTTGCCTGGCAGAGGGAGGACACTGGCAGCTGGTCACCTCTGGCAGCAGACAGTGCTCCATGCCTGCTCATGTCCCACCCTCCACTGTGGTGAGGAACCGTTATGCGGCACTAGAGACAATGCAGGAGGTAGAGGAGATGCCATGCACCCCAGAGGCTGGGGAGATCACAGCCATCTCACCTAAGAGGAAACATAGGGTTGTGGTGATTGGGGACTCACTCCTGAGAGGAACGGAGGCACCCATCCGTCACCCTGACAAGGCCTCTAGGAAGGTATGCTGCCTGCCAGGTGCCCGTATCTGAGACGTTATGGAGGGATTGTCAAAAATCATCCACCCCTTGGACTGCTACCCCATGCTTCTTATCCATGTGGGCACCAATGATACTGCGAGAGGTGATCCTTGGCAGATCAAACATGACTACAGGGCTCTGGGAATGCGGGTGAAGGAGTTTGGAGCACAGGTTGTGGTCTCCTCGATCCTTCCGGTCAAGGCTAGAGGCCTGAGGAGAGACGGATGAATCCTAAAAGTGAATGCCTGGCTGTGAAGATGGTGTGGTCAGGAGGGATTTGGCTTCCTTGACTATGGGGTACTGTTTCAGGAAGGAGGATTGATATGGAGGGGGGAAGAGCATATTTGGGCACAGACTGGCCGACCTAGTGAGGAGGGCTTTAAACTAGGTTCAAAGGGGGAAGGAGACCAAAGCCCACAGGTAAGAAACAATGTGGGAGATCTGGGGAAAGGCATGGAACTTGGGGGGTGCTGGGACTGTAACATCAGGAATAAAAGAGAAGGTAGCTGGAACATGGGGGGGATCAAATAACTCTCTTAAGTGTTCTACTGAAGCCCCAATATGTGAGGACAGTGGGGGAGGGCAAAGTAGGGAAATTGGCCTGGTATCTTAGGTGCCTATGCACAAATGCAAGGAGCCTGGGAAATAAGCAGGAAGAATTGGTAGTACTAGCACAGACAAGGAACTATGATATCATTGGAATAACGGAGACGTGGTGGGATAGTCTGCATGACTGGAGCTCTGCCATGGATGGGTATAAACTGTTCAGGAAGGACAGGCAAGGAAGAAGAGGGGGAGGAGTAGCATTATATGTAAAAGAGCTCTATGACTGCTCAG
>ML682007.1:37617488-37636846 GCA_007922195.1 Podocnemis expansa | reverse complement strand
CATTGGAGGGCAAGGACAGGATTCAGGGAGACCTAGATACATTGAAGCAGTGGGCCAATAGAAATCTTATGAGGTTCAATAAGGACAAGTGTAAAATCCTACAGTTGGGATGGAAAAACTCCATGCACTGCTACAGGCTGGGGAACATTCCACTAAGTAGCAGCAGTGTAGAAAAGGACCTGGGGGTCATGGTGGATGGGAAGCTGGATATGAGTCAGCAGTGTTCTCTTACTGCTGAAAAAGCCAATGGCATACTGGGCTGCAAGTGTTACCAGCATATCAAGGGATGTTATCATTCCCCTCTATTCTGCACTGGTGAGGCCACATCTAGAATACTGTGTTCAGTTTTGGGCTCCCCACTACAAAAAGGACAGGGACATGCTAGAGAGAGTTCAGCAGAGGGCAACCAAAATGATTAAAGGGCTGGAGCACAAGCCCTATGAAGAAAGACTGAAAGCGTTGGGCATATTTAGTCTGCAGAAGAAAAGATTGAGGGGGGATTTGATAGCAACCTTCAACTACCTGAACGGATGCTCGAAGGAGGAGGGAGCTCGACAATTCTCGGTAGTAATGGAGGACAGAATGAGGAGCAATGGTCTCAAGTTACAGTTAGGGAGGTCAAGGCTGGATAGTAGTAAAAACTTTTTTACTAGGCGAATGGTGAAGCATTGGAATGAGCTGCCGAGGGAGGTGGTGGAATCTCCATCTTTGGAGGTGTTTAAGGCCCAGCTAGACAAAACCATGACTGGGATGGTTTAGTGGCAGTGGTCCTGCCTCTGGCAGGGGGTTGGACTAGATGACCTCATGAAGTCCCTTCCAACCCTGTGATTCTGTGCTAGATGATGCATAACCTGCATTTTGGGGTGGGGGAAGGGGAGAGAACACTGAGTAGTTTATGTGTATAAACTAAATTTAAACATAAGTTTTGGTGAAGTTGGGTATTTAATTTTTTTTCTGGTGTGTATATTCAGAACAGGAGCATTTTGTGGTTTGTTTTCAATTTTATTGTTTCTTTATAGTAGTGGTATGTTAGTGGTGATGTTTTCTCACTGAATGATTCCTAATAAAGAAGGCAAGAAAATGCAATGTAAACTTTTACAGTCTTTATTCAGCAGTTACGTAAGAGTAGTTGAGCTTCTGTTTGCACTTTAATGAAGTTGCTTACGGGTTCTTGAGCATTTATTTCCTTGTCTTTATGCAGTATCTCTCCTTTGCCCCCCTTCTATTTCAAAGTTATAGGGATATTAATATAAGAAGCAAGGAATCCTGTGGCACTTAAAGACTAACAAATTTATTTTAGCGCATGAGCTTTGGTGGGAGCAAACATGAAAGCTCATGCTATACATAAATTTGTTAATCTTTACATGCCACAGGACTCCTTGTTTCTTTTGCTGAACTGGAGTAACATGGCTACCCCTTTGGAACAGGGATATTTAATAGTTCTTCTTCGAGCACTGCTCAGATGCATTCAGCAATAGGTGCCTCCGTGCCGGAGCACTGGATTGGTCAGAAAAAACTTGTCTTAGCCTGTCAGGAGAGGGAAGGCGGCCTCCACCCCTCGAGCCACCCAATGGGTATATATATGGCCGCCTCCTGATCCCTCCTCAGTTTCATTTCTTCCGCCTTGCATGTCAGAATTGGAACATCTGCTCCTTGCAAACCTCAAGCAGCCTGTCCCTTTTTCTTCAGCTTGCTGCCCGGCTGGGAACATCTCTTTGTGGATTTAATTGCATTGTAAGAGTTCCCACTACCGGACCAGAACATCGCATCAATGATGCCAGGGTGCAAATTGCCCTGAGTGCGGCAAGGCCTTCCCTTGGGATGACCCCCATGGGAAGTGCTTTAGGTTCCTGGACAAAGAGAACATGGTCTCAGCTTGTTCCATCTGTCTCTCCTTCAAACCCAGAACTATCAAGGAGAGGGAAGAGTGATGCCATGCCCTAGCCTTGGAGGAGGCCTGGCACCCTTCACCTGAGGCTTTTGGGTTCATGCGCGGCACTAAGACCCAACTCGGCACCAGAGCCTATGCGGCACTGTACCACTGGTAGCCACTGCTGCCGCACCACCTTGGTGACAACTCCAGCACCCCAGCACCTACCCGGTGCCTCGGCACCTCAACACCACTCAAGGTCGCCCTCAGTTAGCCCAGCAACGACAGTACTGGGCTTGCCTCGGCACCGCCCTGCATCATCTCCAGTGCTGATGGGCCCGTACAGTTCAGCCTCGCCGGTGCCAAGCTCACCCCAGCACCAGCCAATTTCACCCTCATCACCGCAGACACACCAGAACCCAGTGCTGCAGGAGCAGGATTCCTCCCACCCAGGCAGTCCTCCCTCCCCAAGGGAAGGACTTTCCTCTGACTGAAATGGAGTCGCTCCTTGTCCTGTCCTCCCCGGAAGCGGTGGAGGCAGCATGAGTCCTCCTGCTACTTCTGACACCCGCTGCCCCACTCCTAACCAGAAGGGGCAAACAGGCCTTCATATCAAAGGCCTGGGTCCACCCAGGATGCTCGCCCTCACCACACAGCCCCCCGTCTTCCATTCCAGTGGGGGCTGGCACCATCTCGCCATCACTGGTACCGGCCTGAGAATCTCGGTCCCCCTCCCCGCGCTTTCAGCCTGGAGGAAGGACCTTCCAGGTGTTCCAAACAGCCTCGGTGCCGCACATTGGCTCCATTACCTTTTTGTTTTAGGCCGCAGGAATGGTTCCCCCAAGGAACTCCCTCTTCACCATGGCGAGCCCCTGGTACTGCTCTCTCCCTGGCACAGGGGTCTTACACGGGAAACCTGCCGGTGCATTTTGATTTTTTGTGCTAGGCTATGGTTCATTTAGGCATGAAGGTGGAGCCCTTGAGTCTCACCCCCAATACCCTCTTCGGGCCAGCCTTCACCTCAGCAGTGCCTATAGCAGTCCCACCCCACCCGAGCATATGGGACGTCACATGATCCCAGTGGAAGAGCCCAAATTCCATCCCCCTGGTTTCAGATACAGCGAGCCTAAAGTATTGGGTGTCTGAGTTGAGCTATCCCTCCCTTTTTGGTCATCTAGTCCCCCCGAGGGATGTAGTCCAGATGGCCATGGGCCCCGGGGAGCCCCCCAGGGACCCCCTTCCACCCTCCAAGGGAAACCAGAGAACTGGACCTGCTAGGCTGTAAGGTTTAATCCTCATCGGCCTTCCAACTACGAGTGGCAAATAGCCAGGCTATAACCAGCAGGTACTTCCTGGATGTCTGGGAGTCACTCAGGAAATTTAGAAGCCTACTCTCACCTCAGGCTAGAGAGGAGTATGATGCCTTCCTAGAAGAAGGCAAGTTAATCTGACAGGGCCTCCTCCTTTTGGCACACGATGCAGTGGACACCGCCGCTCACACCATAGCCTCGGCGGTTACCATCCACAGGGTGGCATGGCTCAGGGAGGCTAGAGCACCCCCTAATGGACAGCAGGCAGTCCTTGACCTGCCCTTTGAGGGGGATGTCTTGTTTCCACCTTGAAACCCTCTCGGTGGCAGGCACCACCCGAGTTCCTTGGGGAGAGGCCAAGTACTTTGGCCTGCTCCCTCATGCACCCACCTCCCTGACTAAGTTCCCCCCCTCTCAAATTCCCCATCTTCTCCCAGAATGGGACTGCAGGGGAGTTTTTCCTCCACCACTTTATCTACTGCAAAGGCTGCCTTTCCTCCTGCAAGGACGGACCCTCTACGCGCCACCACCCCAATTGGATCCTTGGGCATAGAGGCGTTAGGGCGTCTGCACCACAGATGGCCACCATACCCCCTCTTCCCTCTAGGGAAGCGGTTTCAGTGGGAACCATCCCCAGCCTCTCTTCCCCCTCCATCCCTTTAGCTACTGCACTAGCAGACCTCAGATTGGGGGCGACAAGGCCCTGACAATATAATGATGCCCTGCCTACATCCACGGTACTCGAGTACCATGGTCTACTCCCCCACATCTCTTAAGCAGCGACTTCTCCAAAGATGGAAAACTGCCCCTTTTTTCACCTCCTTGCATCCCTCCCTTCCTGGCTATTCCCCTACTGTGCGTTCCCCATGCCACATCTCGCCGGGGACAAGAGGCATGTCTTGTTGTAGCCCCAGCCCTGCTGTGGAGGCTCCAAGATGTGCATATTCAAAGCCTACCCACAAACAGAGCTGTAACTGTGACCTTGATGCCTTCCTCAGGTAGGCCTCCCTGAGTCCTGGTCAGGGGAAGAGGGGGGGATAGCCCTGGTCACATACCATCGGTTCAACGGGCACCAGCCTTTTGCGACCCCAATCCCAATTCAACAGGAATATCTCTTTCTCACTGAAGGGGACACATTCGCTTAGCCAGAGCACACCTTTACCTCTGAACGGGGCCAAGGTGAACGGCCCACCCCTACCATTCCCCTTCCTTATGGGAACTACGGTTCCACTCCCTCACCTTGTAGTGATCTAGTGACAACCAGGGCTCCCACACCAGGAACACTCGCCCTTAGTCTGCCTCCCCATCGAGGTGGCCAATTCCCTTTACGCCCTCACCGTAAACATGGGCCAGGTGTAAGTTCTTCGAACCCCAGACAGGGAACCTAGGAGAGGACACTTAGTCACATCTCCACGTAGGGGAGCAGCAAAGGGTCCACCCTTTCAGGCCTTCTCCCACCAACACACCTCCCCACGCCACCAGCCACCTTTCTGGGCAGGTGACCATGTGTAGACAGAGGGTTTTTTTCCCCCAAGAGACTTGTAGCTACCCCTCCTGCGTCTCGGTCTTGTACCTTGGCAGGGCACATCCCCCTCCCCCCACTCTTCTGCCCTTGGCTTTCCTGGGGCCGTCTCACTACTTCTGATTGTAGACCTATAATGCTACCATGGGAGTTACCCCCACTTGCGTTGGTGGCGCCCAATAGTACTGCTGTTCCTTCTTAACTCTTGAGAATCTGTTCACATACACTGCCTGCCCACTGGTGTGATAGACAGAGAGCCTATTTTTCCTACAACATCCAAGATTTGGGGATTGTACTCCCTTAACTTGCCTTCTGGCTTCCTGCCTGGGGAAATACTTTGTTCGGTTCTCTAACCCCTAGAGTGTCGTTGAGATACTGCAGTTGCCACCCTCTGGTGGATTCACTTCCTAGCTGGTAGGAGATGACCGTCCCTTGACATTGGGGTTCTTCGGATATCCATATATTGAGGAGTTTTTCCTTGGCACCCACTGTCGCGGCATAGGGGTAGTGCTATCCCTCCAGAAAGTACTGTATGTGCTGAGACCTTGACCTTACACTGCACTTCTATGGACCCTTTGGTCCTCGATGGGGTGACCAAATGACAGCAAGTGCTATTCCCGACCCTTCTTCCCCCTCCCTCACGCACTCATGAGGGCTTTCACGATGCACAACCCTGTGAGATTATAGGCCTTTCCTGTGAATTCTCATGCTCCCGCGGGCCCTATAAGGATCAACTCATTAGCACTGCCTTAGGCCACCTTGCTGTAGGTGACTCTTATGCCCCGGAGCCTCTGTCCTACGAGGACCCAGTCCTTGGCACCTGTTCAGCTGAAAACATGCGCTCCCGCACTACCAGGTTTATAGCTAGCATACCGCAGGTCCCCATTCTGCTCAGCTTGGCTTCCATATGCTGCTGTTTAGTGTCTCATGGTCTTCTCAGTCATTCTCAAGCTGAACCTACAACCCTATAGTCTCATCCTCACTCACATCGACCAGACTCGGCTATGTCTGGTCACGATCTGGACAGGGGATATGGTTACCCCCCTACGGCTACCTGCGTACCCACTAGTCGTCCAGATCAGTTCATAACTACATGGTTCCAGCTAAGCCTTCGGGTGATCAGTTCAGGAACTAATCCCCACCTTTTCTTGGTTCTTGTGAGGGACATGGCCAATATGGCTAAACTCACACTTGTTGGCATTCAGCGTTCTCGCACGAGTCCACTCTATAAGACCCATGACCAGACACTATACTCTGTCTGTCATACTCCACGTTTCCACCTATGAGGAACACCTAACGCAACCCCCTATTTTCAGGTTGCGTCCTTTACTCTGTTTATGGTAACCTTGTTCTGACCTGCTTATGCGCATATGCCTCAGCGGGGTCAGTCCTGTCCTGTCCTGGGGTGGCCCTTAGCTCTTGACTCTTCTGGGCTGTGTGAAGGCCTGTTTGCCTCTTGACTCTGGCGAGGATCTTGTTGCTGGGCCTCTACCTTATGGGGCATGTTGCTGTGCTGAAGGCAGAAGAACCAACACCACCCGCCATCCATCAGCATGGCTAGTAGTCACCTATTACTAAATGAGTCCAAGCAGCGCTCGAAGAACAGTGGGTTACTCACCAGTAACCATCCTTCTTCGAGATGGGCTGCTCGGATCCATTCATGTCCCTCCCCTCCGTCCCCTCTTCTGGAGTTGGCGACTCTAAGGAACTGAAGAGGGGTTTGGTGGTGTGAGGGGAGGAGGTCGCCTCCCCTCTCCTGACAGGCTAGGACAAGTTTTCACTGACCAATCCAGTGCTCTGGCATGGAGACACCTATTACTGAATGGATCTGAGCAGCCCATCTCGAAGAGGATGGTTACTGGTTATTAAGCCACTGTTCTGCAACATCTCTCCTTTTAAAGGATAGCAGCCAGGAGGGGAGACGTGTGTCTGGGAGATCTGGTCCTGTTGGGCAGAAGCAGGGAAGGGCCAAGTGGAGAAGGAAGGTACATAGCTGGGGGAGGTGGCCCCCCGCAGACAGCAGGGAAGGGAAGAGGTCAGATGGTGAGCCCCTGTTGCAGCTAGGTGCAGAAGGTAGCCAGGTGGTGACCAGATGCGGAAGAAGGCACATGGCTGCAGCCGCTGGAAGGCAATTGGAGATGGATTGGACCCGAGGTGAGTAGGAGGAGGGGCACATTTCAGGGTGCTTGCCCCCAGCGCCAAAGTCTGTAGTTACGGCTCTGGCAGTGGCTCCATGTGCCTATGCTATGGTGGCTGGTTCTGTGAGGAGTTGTGGACGGAGGAGCCCTGGTTAATGGCTAAATTCAGCCCTGATGGAAGCCATTCTCACTGGGTGGCTCTGTCCCTGTCACTGCCCTGCTCCTTCTTAGGTCCAGAGCCCTCACTGCGTGGTGACAAACCAGGTTCCCCCACCTCAAGACAAGCAGCTGGAGAGAAGCCTTTTCTGATGTCTGAGGTGCTCAGTAATTCCAACAAGAGATTAGTCGAGCAGCACCCAGCCCAGCCTAGCCCAGGCCTGGTGGGGTGGGGTGGAGCAGGACATAGCAGAAGAACAGTATTTGCAGGCTGTGGAGAAGCACCGAACTTCAAGCACAAGCAATGACCATGGCACACAGCCTGGAAAGGGTCACAGGGAACCTGATCAGCCCATCAGAGTCAATGCAGTACATTTATGGGCTCTTCCCCTGTCCCAGAGACTACCCCATTCAGATGGAAGCATGGAGATTTCTGGACTTGCCTCAAGTTTTGCCCTGTTTCATTGAGGCAGAAACATCCTAAAGGCTCACCACTGGAAACTTGATCTAGTCCTATGCCTAGAGAAACAAGACAAATGCTGCAGTAGCTTGGGAGCAACACCTCTGCCCAGTCCCTGCCACCCCTACACCCTGTGCACATTAGGCCAAGCAGCCCAGGAACAGTCAAGGATAAAGCCTTTGCTAGAGCTGAGGGAAGACGCGGGGTGGATGAGCCAACAAATGGGGGAAAGGGCAATCCCAGTGCTCTGTGGTATGTCCAGAATGGAGAATCCCTCCCCTCCCCTTGAGGGATCTTGAGTCAGGGCTGCTTTGCCTTTATTCTGAGTGGTTAGATCCCACTCGCTCCACTTTTTCAAGACTTTCTCCACAACCACAAGGATTAGTAACTCCCTTTTATTCACAAATGAAGGATGAGATTCTTCTCTGAGTGCTGCTCACATCATTCAGTTACAGGTTATATGTGCCACAGCACACGGTAGCTCAGAAAGTCTTTATCCTTAGCCTGTCAGGTCAGGGCACACGGCCAACACCCCCTCTATGCCACAACCACGGCTATATATGTGATCATGACCCTGACCCTCCCAATTCCTTTCTTTCCCCCTTAGTGACAGTTTCAGAACAGCCAAAACTTGCAGAAGCAAGTGCCTGTCATTCCTTCATTCATAATTAAAGATGCCAGAGTTAAAATCATGTCCATCATGCTGCAAAGCCTTTCAGCTTGATGATCCCCACGAGAAATGCCTCACATGCCTTGGTGAGTCACATTTTGCAGAGAGCTGCTCTATCTGCAAGTCCTTCAACGGAAGGACTCACAAGGACAGAGAGCGGAGGTTGTTCAACATCACTGAGAACTGCGTTTCTCACCCAGAGTCCGATACCTCTTGTGCACCAAGCACTCTGCTGGCACTGAGTGCAACCTCTGCACCAGAACCCACCTGTTGCTGCTCTCTGGCTCAGAATTTGAAGATGTGATCGGCATCAAACTCAGCACTGTTACAGCGCCGTTCACCTCCATCTCTACACACCCCATTGCAGGAGTCGGGACTGAGGAATCTCTTGGTACCATCAACGTGGGAGGCCCTAACAGCTGCATGGGCCCTGTTCCAGGAGCTGGCTCTGGTACCAGTGAAGAAAGCCTGGTTGAAAAGGAAACCAGTACCTTCGGCTAAGGAGAGGACAATGCAGGGCTTGGTACCATCCCCGACCTTGGCACCATCGAGTCCTCCTTCGGCATCATGAAACGGTACTGACAACCACTCCTATGACCGTTCCTCTCAGCATTCATCCTGCAAGCCCTCAGTACCATGTTCCCAGTGTCGAAGAAGGCAGAGGTCTAGCTTATCCTCATCATCATCTGCCGGCTCCGTTTGGTGCAGGCGTCGCAGGCCAGCTCTACCCATGCCAGTAAGGGTTCCCAGAAGGACAAGGGCCACTCCCCCACACTCTGTACTAGGGCCATGGATTCTTTCAGTGACTGGTCTCATGAATGGCTCAACTCGACCGTCATCAACAGTTCAGCCTCCCGGCACTGGTCAGTAACATCTCCATTCTGGACCCCGGACTCCTTGGATGTATCCAATGATGAGCCCGACCCGAACTCCACCCAGCGTAGCAGATCATGTGCTCCTTCGTCCTCTTCTCTAGATGAGTATACCTTCCAAAGATCCCTTGCATACAGAGACGACTCCTGCATGCAACAGGATTTGCTTTGCCACATGGCAGCAAACCTCAACTTGGAGCTGGGAGTGGTCCAGTAAGAATGTGACCCTCTTTTCGATGTTGGGGACATCGCCTCACCAGCGAAAGTATCTGTTCCCCTCCATGAGGGGGTTTACAGGATCACTAGGGCACGATAGCAGACCCCATCATCAATTCCTCTGGTATTCAAGGCAGCAGATTGGAGGTACCACGTCCCCTCCAACAAGTCCGCGTTCCTTTTCCAGCACCCTACACCAGGGTCCCTGGTGGCAGACACAGTGAACCAAAAAGAAAGACAGGGCCAGCCGGGCTGTACCCCTAAAAATAAGGAAGCAAGAAAGCTTGACTTATTCGGTAGGAAGGTTTATTCTACCTCAGCTTTACAGCTACACTTTGCTAACCACCAAACCATCATGGTGAGGTATGTGTTCAACCTTTGGAGAGCCATGGAGGGCTTCCATGATGCTGTCTCTAAGAACTGCCTCAGAGATTTTGAGACAATGGTAGAGGAAGGGATCTTGGCTTTTAGAGACACACACTGATTGTCCACCTGGGATGCATCCAACACAGCTTTGTGCAACATGGCCTCCACTGTGGCTATGAGATGCTTGGCCTGGTTTCAAGGCTCAGGCCTGTCCCAGCAGATGCAACTCATCATTCAGGACCTTCAAAGGCCCTAATCTCTTTGCTAAGTCCACGGACTCAAAGCTGCATGGCATGAACAACACCAGGGCCACCTTCAGATCCCTGGGCATGTACACGCCGCAACCTACTCAGCGATCCTCCGAGCCCCAGCAGCTGCTGCAGCGGCAATTACAGCAGCTGAAGCAGCAAGTCCAGATGCAGGGATCTTTCTCCCAGTCCTACCAGTACCCCAACACCAATACATGAGTCTGGATAGGGATAAGAACCACCCAAATAGAGGTCAAAAATCCCAGGCCTCTCAGAGTAGTTGGCACAGACAAGGTACCAACCAATCAGCGGGCAAGAAGCAGTGCTTTTGACAGTCAGTCTGAGGCAGTGGAACCACAGCCTGGAACCGAAGCTTTGCCAACCACCTGCATTGATACGCACACCATTGGGCTGACATCACAAATGACCAGTGTGTTCTGGAAATTGTCTCGAAAGGGTGTCTTATACAAGAAAACTGACCCCTTGCTTAAATCTCGGGAGCCAGGAACTAGATTGCATGCTCGATAAAGAATGCAAGAAACTGTTCTCTCCCTGGACTATAGAGAGGGTTCCAAAGCTGGAACGGGGAAAAGGGTTTTACTCTCGTTACTTTCTGGTTCCCAAATCAAACGGGGACCTGAGACCCATTCTGGACCTCAGAGCTTTAAACAAATACATAAGGAAAATAAAGTTTCATATGGTCTCCCTGTCACAGATCGTCCCATCTCTGAATCCCAGGGATTGGTTTGCAGCCCTTGATCTAGAAGATGCTTACTTTTACATAGTAATATGCCACTGCCACAGTAAGTTTCTAAGGTTCAGGGTGGGGGGGTGGGACACTTTCAGTTTGCATCACTCCCCTTCGGGTTCTCTTTGGCCCCCAGGGTATTCACAAAATGCATGGCAGCAGTCACTGCCTTCCTATGCCAGCAGGGCATAAAGATCTACTCCTACTTAGATGATTGGTTGATAAACGGGGGATCGAGAGCTTAGGTAAAGCACAGCATCAAGGTAGTGGGCCAACTGTGCAGATACTTGGGGCTCTGCATCAATCAAGAAAAGTCAAAACTCTGCCTGTCCCACACCACAGAGTTCATAGGAGCCCTTCTGGACTCCCGGAAAGCGAAGGCTTCCCTGCCCCCCTCAAGATTTCAGTCCATCTGCACCATCATTGCAGAGCTGCAGGACTCACAGGTAACCACTGCCCAATGCTGCCTGCAGCTTCTCAGGCACATGGTGGCCTCTGTCTCTGTGATATGGACGGCACACCTGAGAATGAGACCCTTTAAGATGTGGTTATCCACGGTGTTCCAACTCTAGACACACCCTCTGTCCGAGGTACTATCAGTTTCCTAAGACATCCTGGGGATAATAGAGATCTGGAGAGACCCCTTCTTTGCCATGGGGGGAATTCCCTTCCAAGCCTCAGTCCCTATAGTGACACTGATCACTGATGCCTCGGATTTGGGGTGGGGGACCCACATATCAGGGGGACTTTTCACCCAAGGACTTTGGTCATCTTTAAACAGCCTCCTTCACATAAAGATGAAGGAACTGTGGGCCATTAGATTGGCTTGCAAGACCATTCTGGACAAGATAAAAGGCAAATTGGTCCAGTTCCTGACAGACAACATGGCAGCCATGTTCTATATGAACCAGCTAGGGGGTGTCCACTCCCCAGCTCTCTGCAGGGAGGCATGCAAACTCTGGGAATCAGCCCTGAGGTACAATTTCACTCTGATGGCAGCTCATCTACTGGCAATGGACAACAAACTGGCAGATTCGCTCAGTAGAAACCCCTAGCCCACCACGAGTGGTCCCTTCACAACTTGGTGTTTTCCCAGCTCATAAACAAGCACGGAGCACCCTGAGTGGACCTATTTGTGACATGACAGAATCACAAATGTTGGTGCTTCTGCTCTCTCAGCGGTCAGGAGGAGGGGTCACTCACGGATGCCTTCCTCCTCAGCTGGTCTGGCCCTCTACTGTATGCCTTCCTACCAGTCCTGTTGATACACAGGGTTCTTTTGAAGGTCAAAATGGATGGACCACACATGATACTGATAGCTCTGGACTGGCCCAGACAACATTGGTACTTGCTCCTACAGAACTTGTCCATTGATGTTTCACTCCACCCTCCCCTGTGGGCAGACCTTCTGACACAAGATTTGGGCTGCCTGCAGCACAAGAACCCCGGTCTTCTGCATCTGATGGCCTGGAGACTTCTTGGCTGAGCAAGCAGGAAAACTCTGCTTGGAAAGGATCAGGATGGTACTGGTTGGTAGTAGAAGGCTGTCCACCAGGGCCACTTATATAACCAAATGGAAACAGTTTTCCTGCTGGGCTTGAGATAAAGGGGTCAAGGCTACACTAACCCCCTTGCACCAAATCCCTGATTATCTGCTGGACCTTAGGGACAAGGGTCTCTCTCTTTCCTCCCTGAGAGTACATCTAGCCACGATTTTGGCCCTTCACGATTTTTTCACACCTCTGAAGGACATAGCTACTTCAATCCCCACCCCAGGGCACTTTTCTTTGCCATTAGTTTCTGAGTGGTTAGGCCCTACTCACTTACCATATATACTCAGCTATAAGCTGATCCGGGCACAAGCTGACCCCCAATTCTGAGCCCAAAAAAAGAAGCTAAAATTGGTGACCCGGGTATAAGCCAAGGTCCCCTTTTGGCTTTGGCCCCTAACCCCCCCCACCCACTGCTGTTGGCTTCCTCTGGAGTTTCTGACAGCTTCCCTACCCCCAAAATCTCTACTGCTGCTTTTCCCTTGCCCCCCTGCTGTCCATTCCTCACTCCTGCCCTCCTGCTCTGCCCTTTCCCCACTGCCGTCACTCCTGCTGCTCCCCTGCTCCGCCCTTTCCTCACTGCTGCCCTTCCTCTCATTTCTCAGTTTCCTGCTGTTGCCCCCTGCTCCTCCCTTTCCTAACTGTTGCCCCACTGCTCCCACTTGCTCTGCCCTTTCCTCACTGCTGTCACCCCTGCTCTGCCCTTTCCTCACTGCTACCCCTGCTCACTTCTCAGTTTCCTGATGCCCCCTACTGCCCCCTTTCTCACTGCTGCCCCCTGCTCTGCCCCTTTCTCACTGCTCCTCTCTGTTCCTCCTACTGCCCCCTCCTCACTGCTACCTCCTGCTGCCCCTGCTCTGCCCCTTCCCCACTGCTGCCCCATTGGCTCGTCACTGCCACCCCCTGCTCCCTTCTCAGTTCTGTGCTGTTGCTCCCCGGTTCCCCAACACCCTTTCCACCCCTTTCCCCGTCACCCCCCAACTGCTGCTGCCACTCTTCCCAGCCTGCCAGCCACACTCCCCAAATCCCTAGTCCCTGTTGCTGCTTCCCTGGGCTCCCCAAAAACCCTGGGTCCTCCTGCCACTTTCCCTGGACTCCCTGACACCCCCCCCCAATGCCTGAGCCTTGCCGCCCCTTCCCTGGCCTCCCTGACCCCCCCAAAAAAACCATCCCAGCCATCCCATCACTTTCCCCATCTCCTCAACCCCATCCCCAACCTCCAGTCCCTGCCGCCAGTTCCTTGGCCTCCCTGAATCCCCCCTCAATGTCCAGGCCGACCCCCCCCCAGAACCCCCTTACTTGGCTGCTCCAGATGCTGGGGTCCCTTCCTTTCTCCAGGCCCAGCCCCAGCCAACTGCCCAACTTGGCCGCCCGGCAACACTGGGGCTTCACCCTGCCGTGTGGTCAGGGAAAGAGCTGGCTGGGGCTGTCTACCATATTCTCCCGAGTATAAGCCGAGTTCCTATTTTGAAGCCAAATTTAAGGCACAAAATTCTTGGCTTATATGCAATGATATATGATAATTTTTTAGTGTAGACCTGGCCTTACTTGGCATATGGAAGCATCAACCTTAAGAAAGGAAGCAAGAATCATAGAATCATAGAAACACAGGGTTGGAAGGGACCTCATAGGTCATCTAGTCCACCCCCCTGCCAGAGGCAGGACCACTCCCATTAAACTATCCCAGTCATGGTTTTGTCCAGCTGGGCCTTAAACACCTCCAAAGATGGACACTACACCACCTCCCTTGGGAGCTCATTCCAAGGCTTCACCACTCTCCTAGTAAAAAAGTTTTTTCTAATATACAGCCTCGACCTCCCTAACCGCAACTTGAGACCACTGTTCCTCGTTCTGTCCTCTGTTACTACCAAGAACAGTCAAACTCCATCTTCCTTGGAGCATCCCTTCAAGTAGTTGAAGGTTGCTATCAAATCCCCCATCAATCTTCTCTTCTGTAGACTAAATAAGCCTAATGCTTTCAGTCTTTACTCATAGGGCTTGTGCTCCAGCCCTTTAATCATTTTGGTTGCCCTCCGCTGAACTCTCTCTAGCATGTCCCTGTCCTTTTTGTAGTGGGGACTCCAAAACTGAACACAGTATTCTAGATGTGCCCTCACCAGTGCAGAATAGAGGGGAATGATCACATCCCTTGATCTGCTGGTAATACTTCTTTTGATGCAGCCCAGTATGCCATTGGCCTTTTTGGCAGCAAGAGCACACTGCTGACTCATATCTAGCTTCCCATCCACCATGATCCCCAGGTCCTTTTCTACACTGCTGCTACTTAACTGAATGTTCCCCAGCCTGTAGAAGTGCATGAGATTTTTCCGTCCTACGTGCAGGATTCTACACTTGTTCTTATTGAACCTCATAAGATTTCTATTGGCCCACTGTTCCAATTTATCTAGGTCTCCCTGAATCCTGACCTTGCCCTCCAATGTGTCTACTGTTCCCCCAGCTTGGTGTCATCCGCAAACTTACTGAGAGTGCAGTCTATTCCATCATCCAGATCATTGATGAAAATGTTGAACAGAACCAGCCCCAGGACTGACCCCTGGGGCACACCACTCGTTACTGGTTGCCAGCTAGACATGGAACCATTGATTCCTACATGCTGAAACCGTTGATCTAACCAGTTCTCTATCCACCTTATAGTCCACCTATCCAACCCATACTTCCTTAATTTGCCAATGAGAATGCTGTGGGGAACTGTATCAAAAGCCTTGATAAAATCAAGCTATATCACATAAATGGTTCTTCCTGCATCCAGAAAACCAGTCATCTGATCACAGAAGGAAACAAGATTGGTCAGGCATGATTTACCCTTGGTGAATCCATTCTGACTGTTCCTGATCACTTTATTTTCCTCTAAGTGTTTTAGGATGGATTCTTTGAGAATCTGCTCCATAATTTTTCCAGGGATTGAGGTGAGGCTGACTGGTCTGTAATTCCCAGGATCCTCCTTTTTCCCTTTCATGAAAATAGGCACTACATTTGCTTTTTTCCAATCCTCTGGCACCTCCCCCATTCTCCATGAGTTTTCAGAGATAATGGCCAGCGGTGCTGCTATTGCATCGGCCAATTCCCTTAGCACCCTCGGATGCGGTTCGTCCGGCCCCATGGACTTGTGCACATCCAGCTTCTTTAAGCAGTCCCTAACCTGACCTTCCATCACCAAGGACCCCTCTTCTTCTCTCCAAAATGCCATACCCATAGTAGAGGGCTGGGAGCTGACCCTACCTGTGAAAACTGAAGCAAAAAATGCATTGAGCACTTCAGCTTTTCCCTAATCCTCTGTCATGAGGATGCCTGCCCTATTCAGCAAGGGACTTACATCATCCCTGATCCTCTTCTTGTTATTAACATACTTGTAGAACCCCTTCTTGTTATCCTTTACATCCCTTGCTAGCCACAACTCCATTTTTCCTTTGGCCTTTCTGATTTTATCCCTGCAGTCCCTAGCAATATCTTTATATGCCTCTTTGGTCATCTGACCAAGCTTCCACTTCCTGTAAGCTTCCTTTTTATTTTTAAGCTCAGAGCAGAGTTCTCTGCTAAGCCATTCTGGCTGCCTCACATGTTTGTTCTTCCTCCTAATTGGAATGGCAACTTCCTGTACCTTTAGCAGGGTTTCTTTAAAATATAAAATATAACCAACTCTCTTGGACTCCTTTCCCCTTCATATTAGCTTCCCAAGGGATCCTGCCCATCAGTTCCCTGGTGGAGCCAAAATCTGCTTTTTTGAAATCCAGGGTTTTTGTTTTGCTTCTTTCCTTTCTTCCTTTAATCAGCATCCTGAATTCAACCATGTCATGGTCACTACTGCTTAGTTTGCCATTTACCTCTACCTCCCTGATCAATTCTTCCCTGTTTCTGAGCAGCAGCTACAGTGATGCAGGGCACCCAATCCTTCTTCAGATGCAGCCCCCTTGGGTCTGGCTGACACTGATCTGTGCAAAGGAGATTTTTCATTCTGGAAATTGCTCTGTCTGTCTTGTCAGTGTTACCTCCGTTCCTCCATCCACCCCAGAGACAGCTTTGCCAACACTTCTCAGGCCTCCTGGCACCTGCACCAGGTTTGGGACCTCCCAGAGCTTTGTGGATGAGCCTCAGTCCTGAGCATACACCCATGTGGCAGCTTAGCTCTCTAGAGCTCTGCTAACGCAGCTCAGTCTCACCAAAAAAACAAAAAACAAACAAAAAACAAAAAACAAACAAAAAAAAAAACACAAAAACAAAACAAAACAAAAAAACACCAAGGAGTTTGAGTCTAATGAAGTGGAATTTTCTCCCATGAAAGCTCAAGCAATAAATATACTTGTTACACTTTCAGTGCCACAGGACTGTTTGTTTTACTAAACTAGACTAACACAGCTGCCCCTTTCGAGCTCAGTCTCACTGGTAGCATGCTTGGTGTGCCTGCCCCGCCCCATCATCTCATTGTGGCTTCCAATCCTGCTGAACTGTCTGGGCAAACTACCCGCTAAGAGCTGGAACCAGGGCCATAACTAGGTTGTTTGGCACCTGGGACAAGCAGCCCCAAAGGTGCCCTCCACCCAGACTGAGGCTGATCCGTCTCGGCAGTGGGAAGCCAGATCTGGCCCCAGTCCCCTGGCCAGGCAGGTACCTTCACCACCACCCAGTGAGCACAGCCTGGGCCAGGCAGAAGGTGCTGGTTTTCCCCACTGCCAGCAGATCATGGCCAGAGCCAGGTGAAGGATACTGGCTTTCCCCACCACTGGCGGATTGTGGCCAGGGCTGTGCGGGGGAGGAGGGTGTGTTTCCTTGCTGCCCACAAGCACGGCCAGGGTGGGTCAGGGGTGCCTTCCTTGGTGACTGCAGCTCAGGGGAAGGGTAGGTGATGTCCTCTCCCAGTAGAGACATCCCTAGAGGGTTGTCTAGGGGTGCAGGGCCCAGGCTGAATGGCCCTCTGCAGGGGCCCCCAACCCCCAGCAGTGGGGGATGGGGCCAGGTGGCCCAGGAGAGGGGCAGGCCCCTGCTCTGCTCGGTCCAATGCCGGGGACCAGGTGAGTGGGCAAAGGGGTGGTCCACCACCACAGCGCTGATGGTCAGCCTCCCCCCAGCCATGCATGCCCCTCTGGGCTCCCTGCTGGAGCAGCAGGAAGGAGGTGGGGGGCAGCAATACTGGCTCCGCACTGCCTCCTGCCCCCTCCCTGCTACTCTGGCATGGAGCCCACAGCAGTGTGCATGGCAATGGGGTGGTGGACCGGCAACACTGCTGCGGCAGACCGCCCCTTTGTCCACTAGCCCGGTCCTCAGCATGGGGGGGGGCAGCTGCACAGGGCTCCCCAAAGTGCGGGGACTAGGGTGACTGCCTCTTTTGCCCCCCCCCATTAAGGACAGCCCTTTTCCCCAGCCCCAGACTGTCTATCAGAGGAATGTACCTTTGCCAAAGGCACATTCCTCTTCGGGGCCAGGTAGGGTCAGTCTGGTGCCCTTTAAAATTCAGTGTCCAGGGCTTTGCCCAGTTCTCCCCACCCTAGTTATGGCTAGGGTTACCAGACATCTGGCAAAAGGAGGACTTGTCCTCCTTTTTGCCCTGCTGTCCTCCATCCTCCAGGCTTTTCAGAAAAAGACGGTTTTGTCTGGCTTCTTGCCGGACACCTGGGCAGCAGTCTAAAAATAGATGCAGGCACCAGCATGCCATGCTGAGCTCTTTCCCCTGCCCACTCAGGGGGCTGCAGTGGCTAGGAGCAAGCCTGACCATCCCTTTCCTTCCATCCTCTCCTTTTCACAGCACCTGGCCTGAGGAAGTCCCACCCCTACTGCCCAGAAAGGTGCTTGCAGAGTGTGTCCCCTCTTGCTGGGGCCGGTGCCATTTAGCCTCTGACCTCAGGCAGGCTCCCTGGCTGTGAGTTTCTGACACTGGTCATTTCCTGCCCCTAGCGCAGAGCTGCCTGTCTTATGAGGTTGTTTGGCTAACTGCCCTGGCTTCCTTGCTGTCAGTGTGGTAAGTACTGTACACCTGTGACCTGTCTGACTCCTGAGAGCTAATGAGTACCCAAGCTGCAGTCGCATACATCCTGAGATTGCACTTCAGAAATGTCCTGGGCCATGGCAAAAGAACCAAGGAGTCACTTAAAGACTAACAAATGTATTTATCACATGAGCTTTTGTGGGAGAAAATCCCACTTTGTCAGATGCTTTGAAGATGGGGGAACTTACAGAATGGGAGGAAAATAAAAGCAGGGGAGTGTAAGACATGGTCAGGGTCGCACACTGGTTTGAGCCCTGCATTGGGGGTTTGATTTTTGGCCTTTTGCTCCCTACCAGAGGGCTAAAATGGGGGGGGGGATAGAGAAAACACTAATAAAATGAAGGAAAAGAAAGTATACCATGAATAAAATTACTAACAGGGACCAGTTAAGTAAAACAAACAAAGGGGCACATTTGCACTGGCTAGAAACAATTTAGGACAATTTTTAAAAAAATTCTAAAAGGGGCTTCTGTGGAAAATGAAAAATAAGAGGCAAGTTAACCACCACCTCCCCCCCCCATTTCCCCCCTTTTTAAGGTGCTTTCCAAGTTTATATTTGAAAATTTAGCTTAATTTATTTTAGTCTCATGAACATTAATGAAAGAATCATGAAAAACTTTTATTAACGGAAAAAATCCAGTTTTCAGTAACAGAAAACATTGGTAATTTTTTTTTTTAAATAATTTAAAAAAACATGATTTTGTGCAGTTTTAACACTGCATTCATTAATCATTACCATATTATGTCATGGAAAATTGGTAATGACAGTTATATTAATACATTTTCTCCATGTGTCCTCCAATGTCCTTTTCATACTTCCCTGTCCTCCTTTCCACGCTTTGTTATCTGGTAACCCTAGTTATGGTCCTGGCTGGAACTCAAGTCCTCAGAGGTGAATGCTGAGGGCACTAATTCTCTCTGGATTCTCACACTCTATGGGTATGTCCACACACACTCCTTATTTCGAAACAACAGAGGTTGTTTCGAAATAAGGAGTGCCATGGCCACACGACGCACGGCCATTTCGAAAGAAGCAAACCGCTTCTTTCGAAATGGCCGTGGTCTTTGCGAAATAACTTAAACCTTGTTACCTGTCGAAACAGAGTTGTTTCGAAACAGAGGTTTCGAAACAGCCCTGTTCGGACATGTTGTTTCGGAACAAAGTGTTCCGAGACAACATGTGCCCCTCCTCCCAGGGTGCTAAGCACCCTGGGAGGAAGGGCTGACCCCTCAG
>ML682007.1:37580956-37617088 GCA_007922195.1 Podocnemis expansa | reverse complement strand
CTCTATGAAACTTTCCAAATATCATTCTTCAAGCGCTGTTTGGATACATTTAGTATCAGGTGTCTATGTGCCACAGCGCATGATTGGCTGGAACATGTTTTAGCCTTAGCCTGTCAGGACAGGGCTGGCAGCCACCGCCCCCTGGCCATATATGTGGCCCCAGGCCTGCTCCTTCCCAGTTTCATTTTTTCCACCCTCAGTGACAGTTACAGAACAGCTTGTTCCTGTTTTATGCAAGTGCCTGTCTCTTTGCTCTGTTTCGCGTGCATTTTCACTGGAAGATCTGTTTGCAGACTTCACCAGCACTCCTACCGCCTCCTTCAAACAGAAACCCGAACCTGAGGGGCAACCCCCCGGAGGTTTCTTAATGCCTGTGTGAGCTTCACTGGGTAGATTATGCTCTATTTGCAGGTCTTTTAAATGAAGGACTCTGGAAGACAGGGAATGAAGGCTGCATAACACACCCAGGAGCAGGCCCTGCAGCTGATGCCGGGCACATCTGCTGCACCCAAGGATTCACTAGCTCTGCTTGTTGGATGGGCATCTGAGCCCTCTCAGTGCCGCTCTCCAGCTATGAATAAAAGCCGTGACCGGCTTCTAACTCGGCACCGTGGGCTCGGTGGGCACCAGAGCCCTGTTGGCACTGCTTTATGGCTATGAATGAAAGTTGTGATTGGCCTCTAATTTGACACCGCATGCTTGGTTGGCACCAGAACCCTCTCAGTTCCACTCTCTGGCTGTGAATAAAAGCTGCGGTAGGCCTGTAACTCAGCACCGTATGCTCAATTGGCACCAGAGCCTTTTTGTTGCCGTTCTCCAGCTATGATTAAAAGCCATGATCAGCCTCTAACACGGCACCTCGTGCTGGATTGGCATGGGAACCCTCTCGGTGCCGCTCTTAGCTGCAAATAAAAAGCTGCGATCGACATCATGATCAGCGAAGATAATGCCGGAGCATCTGACCTCCATGCTTTGGCAGCAGCTCCACTTGCCAGTAGGCACCAAGGCTCTTTTGACTCTGCTCCACAGCAGAGCTCCAGTAAGCGCGCTTGGGTCAACTCTGGCACTGAAGATCTGGCACCATGTCTGGCTGTCCCCTCCAGGGTGAGTGCCAGGAGCCTATCATGGTGCCACCCACACCGGAGGCCTTTGAAGTGGCAGAGGCCCTTCAGCTCCTGAACACGCTGTCAGGCTGCCAAAGCAATTGGTAAGTCCATCTTCCTTCCTTCCTCCTCTTTGCCCAGCACCAGGGATGCAGCTTACTACTTGGGCCTGTGTGACTGCGAAACTGCAAGCTTCAATCCCCATGGTGCCAACACCCTTGCCTCAGCACCACAAGAGATCTGAGAGTGCATTCCTCAGGCCCGGCCCCCTACTGAAGGGTCTGTGGCACCAGGTTCTTCCCGGCACTGCACTCAAAACTGGCTACTTCCTACTGAGGCCCGGGAAGGGGAATCCCTACTCAGTGCCATGGTCCTGGTGAGGGCACGCCAGTAGTGGGGTTGTCCCTTCTCCCAACTATAGCCAAAGAACAGGGGCCAGGATCTTACAGAGAAGACCCTTCCACACTTGAACCCCTTCACCAGGTTACCACCTACCCCTTATTCAACCTGGGGCTCAAAACCTCTCCGGTCACCATTATGATACTCCCCCTTTGTACTTGTGTCATCTAGGATTCCCAGAAGGTTTGACCTTCTGGGTAGAAAAAGCCTATTCAGTTTTCAGCTTTTTCAGCTGAGGGTTCCTAGCCATCAGGCCTTGGTTAAAAGATTCCCTAGACTTGTGGGATGTTATGAAGAGTTTCAGTAGCTTCCTCACACAAGAACACTATGGAAGATTTGAATGTTTTTGTCAAGAAAGGTGCCTTGGCCTCTTGCTGTGCCTTTACAGGGACATTTGATGCCTCTAACACAGCATGGCATTGCTATAGCTGAGGTTATGCACCGAGCAGCCTAGCTTCGGGATTTTGACCTTCCCAGGACTTATAGTAGGCCATATTAGACTTCCTTTTAGAGGAACAGTCTCTCTCTTTACCCGCCCACTGACTCCCTGATCTGTAAAAAACCAACAAGGAGTTGTGTGGCACTTCAAACCATCTTTGAAGCATCTGAGGAAGTGGGATCTTCTCCCATGAAAGCTCATGAAAAAAATAAATCTGTTAGTCTTAAAGTGCCACACAACTCCTTGTTGTTTTTTTACTGGACTAGACTGACACGGCTATCCATTTTGAAATCCCTGATCTGTGGCAATCGTGTCCATGGGTTGGCCCTCAGAGCCCTGGGTATCCTTACCCCGCAAGTGCTTCAATGTTCCCAGTCTACTGCAACCCCTTGAACGCCTGGGGGAAGGGTCTTTGTTGCATCCCCTCCCTCACACAACTGAAATGGCTATCTTTTAGGAGCCTTTGGACCACAGGATGAGGGTTCCCTTTCCTCATTATAGGTGATCAACCCCAACAGGGTTGCTTCTCCCTCCATCAAACTCTTGAACATTAGAGTGGTACCCTAAATGCTTTTGTTAAACACCCCCTCACAATCAGCCTCAGGACACCTCGTACTCCTCTCCAGTAATGATCTTCCTCCCTCTTCTCTTCCCATACCCTTCAGGTCAAGTAAGGGCCCAGCCACCAGAGAATTTTTCTCACACGCACTTGGTTCCAGTTGCATACTCCCTTGGAACCTTGGTGGGAATCCGGAAGTCATAGAGGTATGTGAGTTTGGCACATGACGCCTCCACGGCCCCCCCCCCCCCCCCGCACAAAAAAAAAAAAAAAAAACTACTATATCCCTCTGGGACAAGGGCAGGTTGTCTACATCTATGCCAACTCCTTCCCAGTCAGGCACAATTGAAAGGGTACACTTCTGTGTCGCTATCCTGAGAGCACTCCTTAGCTGTATCGGCCTACAATGGATTGGGGGGAAACTACTGTGGGATGCTGCCCCCTGCCCACTAGGTGGTGGGTAAGAGGGCAAGGCCATACTTCTTCTCCCACTTTGCCTCCCCAGGCAGTGCCCCCTTTAATACAGGGGTCATGCCCTTCAGACGCATATTAGGCTTTTGCCTGAGGGATCCTTGAGTCTCACCATATGAGTTTTTTCCCTTTTCAGCTCTTACCCCTCCTCCCCAAGGACCTTCACCACATTACACTGGTCCTTCTGTCCTCAGTTTAGCCCTCAACTGGAACCTCCTCTGCTCTGGTGCCTCCCTCTAACCAGGCAAGGGTCGCTTTCCCCTGAAATCCCTACACAGCCATCTAGGAGCTACCTTGATCTTTCTATTGCACCCCCTCCTCCCTAGAATTGCAATGAAGGGACAAAGCCATGACTGGGATGTTTTAGTGGGAGTGGTCCTGCCTCTGGCAGGGGGTTGGACTAGATGACCTATGAGGTCCCTTCCAACCCTATGATTCTATGATTCTATGAAAGGCCTCTTGCCTATCCCCCATTTGGTCAAGGGGCGATGTGTTCCCTGCCCCAGTCTTGGTTAGTGACTTAACCCAGTTGACCTTCTCCTTTTGGGGTTGAGGTGGCAAGGGCGGCAACTATTCCACCCTTGCCCTTCGCCTGCAGCTGTGGGAGTCTGTTGCCCTGGATCATGACTGTCTTTCTGAGGAGTCAATTCTTCTAAGAAGGGGCAACCCTCCTCTTGCTGGTGACAAGGAAGTTCTTTCCTATTATGATATAGTAAATTCTCTGACAATGAACTGGGGACTGCTCCTGTTGGAGTTATAGTCTCCTGACAGAGTGGCAAATGACCCCTCGGCACTCTCAGGCACTCCTTCTCTCGAAGATCTTGAACTTGGTGGTGTGCCCATAAGCATTCTCCTGGTGGCCCACTGCTTCTTCACCCAATTTTGGGTGCTGTGCCATTTGTGGGTAGCCATGCTGATGGCCATCTTCCACATCTGCCCATCTTCCACAGTACGGCTAGCAGTCACCTGATATTGAATGTATCCGAGTAGCGCTCAAAGAAGAAAGGTAGGTTGCTTACCAGTAACCATCCTTCTTTGAGATGGGCTGCTTGGATTCATTCAGAGCCCTCCCACCATCCCCACTACTCAGAGTTAGCGACTAATGGGAACTGGGGAGGAGCAGGGCTGAGGCCACATATATGTCCAGGCAGCAGTGGTTGCCAGCCTTGTCCTGACAGGCTAAGGCTAAAAAATGTTCCAGCCAATTGTGTGCTGTGGCATGTAGACACCTGATGCTTAATGAATCTGAGCAGCCCATCTCGAAAAAGGATGGTTACTGTTAAGTAACCCACTGATCAATACAGTGAAACCTTCATCTAGGCTCTCTTCAGATTCTGTCTCACTTTCTGCAACATTCTTGTCTCTGGGCTTGACAAACGAGCTCATCCCCATTCAGAGCTGCTCAAAAAGCTACTGCCAAGCTACTTGCACTAGTCTGGCATTCTCCTCATTTCAGCCCTGTGAAGCTCCAGTGATTTGGCTGGTGACTAATGTGGTGTTTTGGACTACCTAGGGTCATTGGGGTTGCCATAGTGATAAATGGGAGAGTCGTTTAGGTGCTAGGAAAACCTGTCTGTCTCCTCTCTCTCTCTCTCAGTTCTCTTTCAATAAAGACTTCTTATACAGCTCTGAATATCCTGTCGTCCTTATTGGATTATAATCTCCCTTAAAACTCTATATCTGGTGACAGAGGATGGGATATGTGATGGAGTGGCTATCCTCAACAATCCTGGCAACTCTAGAAAACCAGAATACAATGTAAGAAGCAAAACTATTTTACTGCTTGCATGGGGGTTGGGTTGTAGCTGTGAAAGCTGATCTGTTTGCCTAAGGGTTAGCTGGCTATTCTGAAAGCTGATCTGCCTGTTGTTAAGCACAAGGAAGCAATAAGGATGGCTGGCTATTCTGAAAGCTGATCTGCCTGCTGTTAAGAGAAGAGACAAACAATAACCACAAGAGGGCATCATGGCTTTACTTACTACAACCTTTGAAGCATATGATCATTCGGCAGCTTCCTGGCAGACATATACAGCCCTATTTCAAAATTTTGTAATAGCAAACGACATAACTGATGAGAAGAAGGTACCAGTTTTTCTAATGGTCATTGGAGTTAAGACTTATAATTTGCTATGTGATTTGCTTTATCCAGAGAAGCCAGAGCAGAAACCTTACGGGGACCTAATGGAGGTTCTGGGAGCACATTTTTCCCCAAAGCCACTAATAACTGCCAAGAGGTATAGGTTCTACCAAAGGAACCAAGAGGAAGGTGAATCAGTTGTACAATTTGTAGCAGCTCTGCGGAAGCTGGCAGCACACTGTGACTTCAAGAACATGTTAGAGGAAATGCTGTGTGACAGGCTGCTGTGTGGCCTGCACAGTGAATCAACACGAAAACGCCTATTGACTGAAGGTCAACTCACCTTGCAGAAGGTTGTGGAAATTGCAGTCTCCATGGAATGCGTCACCCAAGACATGCAACAGATCGGGGTCAGTGTCCGTAAAGTATCCCTACAACCTGCCCCCAGGGCACCGGGGAGACAAGAATGTTACTGGTGTGGGAAGCAGGACCACCTCGCATCTGAGTGCTGGTTTAAGGAACTACTGTGTCGACAATGTGGTAAGAGAGGGCACATTGAATGTGCCTGCAAACAAAGGAAGGGTGAGCCAAACAGAGGAGGCAGACCTGAGAAAAATGGGCCGTCGGTTTGGTGGACTAAGAGGGAAATTCTGCATGCAGTAGAGCAGAATACAGGTGATTATAGTGACACCCAATTGGAAGATGAAGATTCCCTCCATGTTTTGTCTATCACAGCTGGCCCACGTAAATTCTGGGTAACACCTGACATGGAAGGCAAACCTACACGCATGGAACAGGACACTGGCGCAGCAGTTTCATTAGTTTCTAACATTGTGTATGAGAAGGACTTTAGACATCTGCCACTTAAGCCGACAGTAGTCGTTTTGAAGACATGTACTGGAAAGACTGTTCCCCTGTTGGGTACTATTGCTGTGAAAGTAGAACTCAATGGACAGACCATAAAGCTACCACTGTTTGTGGTGAAGGGGAATTACCCAGCCCTAATGGGAAGATCTTGGACCAGGAAAATCCAACTCGATTGGTCACAAGTGCATCAATTGACTAAAGAAGAAATGAATCTAGGAGCGGTACTAACGAAACATGCTGCTGTTTTCGGTGAAGACCTGGGCAGTATGAAGGGAATCACTGTGAAATTAAATATAAAGCCTGATTGCCAACCAAAATGTTTGAAGGCCAGGATGGTGCCATTTGCAATCAGACCCAAGGTGGAAGAAAACTTGGAGCGGTTAGTCAAAGAGGGAGTCTTGGTGCCAGTTACTCACAGTCAGTGGGTGACACCCATTGTCCCAATAGTGAAGAAGGATGGCTCCATTCGGATTTGTGGAGATTTCAAGGTCACTGTCAACCCAGTGTTATGTGCAGAACAATATCCTCTTCCCCGCATTGAGGACATCTTTGCAGGTTTGGCTGGAGGACAAAAATTTAGCAAGATTGATTTGAGTCAAGCGTACTTACAGATGCATGTTGAAAAAGAATCTCAAGAATTGTTGACAATTGTAACACATAAGGGGTTGCACAGATACTGTCGTTTACCTTTTGGCATTACTTCAGCCCCAGCTTTGTTCCAAAGGGCAATGGATCAGATTTTGAGTGGTTTATCAGGAGTACAGTGCTATCTGGATGACATCCCGGTCATGGGCAAAAATGAGGAGGAACACCTTGCGAACTTGGAAGCTACTCTGCAAAGACTGGAGGAGTATGGTCTACATGTTCGCAGAGACAAATGTAAGTTTTTCCAGCCCTCAGTTGAATATTTAGGACATATAATTGATGCTGATGGTCTCCATAAGTCTCCAGCCAAGGTTAAGGCTATTGTGGATGCTCTGCTACCTCAGAACGTAAGCCAACTTCACTCTTTTTTAGGCTTATTAAACTATTATGGCAAGTTTATTCCACAATTAGTGATGCTCCTGAAACCCCTACATGAGCTTCTGGGGCCGAAAAAGGTCTGGAACTGGACTGAAGCCTGTGATGTTGCATTTAATGAAGCTAAACGCTCACTGGTAAACTCTAAGGTTCTGACACATTTTGACCCATCCTTGCCCCTACAGTTGGCTTGTGATGCCTCCCCTTATGGAGTTGGGGCTGTATTGTCACATATTATGCCTTCTGGTGAAGAGAGGCTGATTGCTTTTGCTTCACGCTCCTTGACTAAGGCAGAAACTAATTATGCCCAAATTGAACGCGAAGCACTGGGCATTGTTTTTGGAGTTCGGAAATTTCACCAGTACCTGTGGGGAAAGAAGTTCACACTTCTCACTGACCATCGACATCAATTTTGGGGCCACACACAGGCATCCCACATTTGGCTGCTAGTCAGATGCAACGATGGGCATTGATACTTTCTGGATACACATACGAAATCAAGTACAGGCAATCCTCTTTGCATTGCAATGCTGATGGCCTTTCAAGGCTACCTTTACTGGCACACCATCAGGATCTGGGCCAGGAAGGAATCTTTTACTTTGAACAGGTGGAAAACACACCCGTCACGGCTTCTCAAGTGAAGAAAGCAACACGGGTTGACCCAGTACTCTTACAAGTTATGGATTTCTTGATGAATGGAACGTTCTTACCTGACTCTCAGGTCTCTTCTGACCTCCGCCCCTATGTGTCTAGGAGGACAGAGTTATTGACCAAATCCAGGTGTTTGTTGTGGGGTATGCGTGTCATTATCCCACCTTCATTAAGACCACGTTTGTTAGAACAGCTCCATTCAAGTCACTGCAGCATAGTGCGCATGAAAGAAATTGCACGGAGCTATTTCTGGTGGCCGGACTTAGACAGGGCCATTGAAGAAATGGCTAGAGCTTGTACCTCATGCCAGAGAGTTCGGAACGCACCTCAGTTGGCACCTCTTCACCCATGGGATTGGCCCGAAAGGCCATGGCAATGTATCCATGTTGATTTTACTGGCCCATTTGAAGGATGTATGTTTTTAATTGCTGTGGATGCCCATTCAAAATGGCCAGAAGTCTCGGTAATGCAGTCCACTACTATGGAAGCCACTATTCAGACCCTGTGTGGCTTTTTTAGTTGTTACGGTCTTCCAGAACAGCTGGTGAGTGACAATGGACCACAATTCCTTTCTCAGGATTTTGAAACCTTTATGAAGGCCAATGGAATACATCACATCAGGTCAGCACCGTATCATCCTTCCACCAATGGACTTGCTGAAAGGTTTGTACAGACTATGAAGCAAGCTCTAAAATTTGCAAAGGGACATTCACCTCTTCATAAGCGTCTGAACAACTTCTTGTTGTCCTACAGAAACACTCCACAGCCTGCAACTAAGGCATTTCCAGCTTTTCTTATGATGGGACGGCAGTTCTGCTCTTGCTTTGATTTGTTGAAACCACGAGACACACGGCAAGTGGTTCAACGCCAACAGCAGGACCAGGTCAGCAGACATTCACCAAGAACAAAGGGCCGCACCTTCAGTATTGGACAGCCAGTTCTTGCACAAAACTATGCTTCAGGAGCTAAATGGGTCCCAGCAACGGTCATTGCCCAGACAGGACCTGTTTCCTACTCTGTCCAGACAGCGAGTGGCCTAGTTTGGTGACGGCATGTAGATCAGCTGCTTCTCCATCATATCCACCCAGAAGATGCATCTCCAGCAGACATATCTGACTTCACCCTTACTGATGATACAACATCAGAGCATAAAACTACTATTTCTGTCTCTCCTGCTCCAGCCACCCCTTCAACGCCTTCAGCCTCCCTGGACCAACCGGACACAACATCCTCTCCGGTTCTGGCTACTTCCCCAGTACCTGTGATCCCACCACCACCAATACCACCTTGTGGGGTTGGCACACCAGAAGTTTGCTGTAATCCACGTCGCAACAGAAGGCCTCCTAATCGGCTGGATCTTTAGCTAGTGGTGAACCCCTCTTCATGGGGCAGAATAATTCCCCGGGGGTTTGCCGGAGATGGGGCAGTCTACCCTCATCTCCTAGTTTAGTTCTTATTCTTTCGGGGCGGGAGGGCTTTATTCTGGGGGGGGGGTGTTCATTGGGGGGGAGGAATATGTGGTGTTTTGGACTACCTAGGGTCATTGGGGTTGCCATAGTGATAAATGGGAGAGTCATTTAGGTGCTAGGAAAACCTGTCTGTCTCCTCTCTCTCTCTCAGTTCTCTTTCAATAAAGACTTCTTATACAGCTCTGAATATGATGTCCTCCTTATTAGATTATAATCTCCCTTAAAACTCTACAACTAATAGTTTCATTATCTCCTCATCATCCCTTTCTGACCTATGTGTTAGGGGACTGATAGCCCCTTACTGAAACTGAATGGGCCTTTTGATTGGCCACTCCAGCCTGGGAGCAGGACCCTGAAACAGACAGCCTCAGGGAGAGGCCAGTGTTCCAAGATAATCTGATTGACTGGCTGGACAGTACAATGAGACAGCCAGGAGAGTGCTCCCCACTGAGCTGAAACTGCAGGCTGGACATGCCTGGGCAAGCCAGAGTGTCTGTGGGACCGAGCTAAGGAGAAAGTACTAAGCAACCAGCAGCTGGGAGCCAGAGAACCCAGGAATGGGGGCCAGGCTGAGCTGCTTTGTGCAGAGCAGACCCACAGCAGCTGGACCAGTAGAAAGCCAAGTCAAGCAGAGCAGAGAAGAGCTGGAGGCAGAGTTGTCTGTACAGGAGGCTAGAGAAGCAGACCAAGGTGCTGAGCTGATCTTTTCAGACCCACAGCGGGAGAACCAGAGGAGCCCGAGGGGCGCCTCAGAGAGCCACACAGAACCAGAGCAGTGGTTGGGACCCAGAGCTGCAGCCATCTCAAGCTGGGTGTGGTGAGCAGCTGGGGAACAATGAAGGGGGGGCTGACACTGGGAAGAAGGGTCCTGCCCCTGGAGTTTGGGTATGTGTGGCCACAGCCAGAGCCTGCATTTGGCCTCCTGGAGCATCCAGTCACAGCCAGGCCTGGGCAGAGGGTGTGGGGGGGCTGATGCTGGGAAGAAGGGCCCTGCCCCTGGAGTTTGGGGACGTGTGGCCACAGCCACAGCCTGCATCTGGCCCTCTGGAGCACCGAGTCACAGCTAGGCCTGGGTAGAGGGCTTGCAATGTGGGGAACAGACTGTGAGATTGTTCCTCAGGCCAGAGACTCTTTGTGTAGTGCTCCCGCAGCAGGGGGTGGCACTGGGGGTTTACTTTTCACCTTTTCCCACTGTTCTCTATTTTCTGATTGGGTTATTTTATTTTATTTTATTTTTTGTTTCTGTGTGCTTAAATAAATTGTATTACTTTGAACTGTATGTAGTGACTGGTGGGCCAGAAAAGTGGTCAGTGCAGTCAGCACCCCATATTGGGGACACCCTAGCCCTGTCCTGAGATACCATGATAAGATTGGGGGTTGAGCCCCCAGAAATTCTGAGGCCCAGACTTGTTGGGGTTAGAGGGATTCCTCCACACAGGAGACTAGGAGGGGAGCCTTTTAGGTAGGCAGGTCTCTGGGTAAAGGAAGTGGGAGCAGGGATCCAGATCCCTTTTGCTACCCACCTTCACCGGGGTGATATACAAGACTAGAAAGTTCCCCACAAAAGCAGGTCTATGTCCTCGCTTACATATGCTTAGATTGTAAATTGCTTGGGGCAGCTGCCAGGGGATCCAGCCCTCATTGTAGAATTCTGCTCCAGTCTTAGCTGTCTCTTCTGATGAGAGCACTGAAAACATGACCTGTTTGTATCTGACATGGCAAAGTTTGCCTGGGGTGCAGAGACCCTGGAACAATAGCTTGGCACCTGCTCATTCTGATCCCTGCAGTGGGCTACTTAATGTCTGTATTCCACTGTTACCATCCAAGGAGCAACAGCAGCAGACGTCCTTATCCAAACCTCCAAAATTGCTTTTTGTGCCTCCTCAGGTGCCAAAAGCCTCAACTGACTACATGCTCCAGCTTTCCTGACAGCTAGTATGGGTCAATGTTATCAACAGAAAAACTGGACACACAAAACTGAAAAAATGCGGACTCTGGAGAAAAGGTATGTTAGTTAATCCAGATTTAATTCAGTCCAAACCTTCAGTGCTGAACATAAATGCAGATGTTGCATAATTTCTCATTGTCAGTCCAGAAGCTGCAGGATTCAGTGCCTTGCTGCCATCCAGTTGAAGCCCAGTTTGCTTCAGAGGTCACCAGGCCTTGCTGGAGAGGGTAGGAAATACCGTTTTTCTGCTTGACTGTGTGGCTGGCGCTGTTGGGTTGAGGGGAAGATACGGTTTACAGCTGGACAGAGCAGACACAAGCTTTGTAAAGTGCAGTTGGTTAGCAACTGAACTTCATAAATCTTCTGTTGGTTTCCCCAGCAGGTGTGAAATATGGAAGCCTCTCACACTTCCTGGAGCTGGGCAGGATTTACTTGACATGAGGTGCTGGTTGTCCACTCCTTACCACATCGACACATTTCATAAAGGCTTCAAGATTTATTCTGCCCATGAAATCCAGTTAAATGCAGAGATTAGCTGTCAGATGACTATTGTTTGGGAGTGTATTTGTCTGCTGGCAGATGAATGGCCCTCTCTCTGCCAGGACTCACACAGGGGCCATGTGCACTGGGAGGCACACACTTGGGTCTGAGATTTACTGGCCAGAAATGTTGCTGCCAAGCTTGGGGACAAGGTGAGGGAGCCAAAAGTGCAGCTCCTTGGCAAAAAGCCTTTTCCTGTTCAACACTGCCTTCCTCCCTGATCCCTGGATCTTGCATCCTCATGATGCAGGGTGGCCACAGCTTACCTGAGACCTGCTAGGACACAGTTGTGCTAGTCCCCTGCTCTCCACCTGTGGGCGGTGCCTGTGGCCTGAACTGGTGTCTGTCCTGCTGCTGCTCTGGCTGGACAAATGGACACAGGGAGAAAGGGCAGGACAAATAGATAGGCACAAAGCAGGCTATATAATAGGGAGTGGTGAGAGATCAAGACTACGCAGCTTTGAGGGAGGACACAAAGCCTTGTGAAGAAGGGCAGGGACTGTGAGGTAGGACAGAACAGTGGGGGAAGGCAGGGCTACAGAGTGGAAAAGCTTGGTGGGGAGCCCCGAGCAACTCAGCAGGGCAGGGGGGGGAGGGAGGGGCCATAGAGCAGCAAAACAAGAGGTGAGATGAATGGCCCTGGGGCAGCACAGCCTGGTGAGGTGGTGAGGCCATGGAGTGGCACAGCTTAATGGCAGAGGGGCGATGAAGTGGCACTTCCTGGTGTGGGAGGGGACAGACCATGGGGTGGCACAGTCCAGTGGTGGGAGGGAAGGGGATGAGCCATGGGTGGCACAACCCTGTAGGGAGGGGAGACCCATGGGTGGCACAGCCAAGTGTCGGAGGAGAGGGGAGGGACTATGGGGTGGTGCAGCCCTGTAGGAGATGGGCCATGGGGCAGTACAAGCTGATGCAGTTGAAGAGACTGGTTGAGCACTTTACTAACCCATCTCACAGGCATGCCTCTCCTACTGGTGTGAAGCCAGCACTACCCACCCAAGGCCTGGCAGTGTCTGCCTATGGAGACAGCTCCAGTGCCTCAAATGTCCCTGGCGGGATGGTGTGCCAGGCCCATGAGCTGGCCATGCAGGGGCAGGGGAGAAGGCGCAATGACTCAGGGCAGAAATGTTATTTTGATGGAAATAGAAATATTCACTTTTGAAAAACCTGAAATCAGAGAGTGAGCCGTGGGGTTACCATGGAAACCCAGCACCCAGTGCAGCAGGAAAGATGCAGCTAGAGTGTCTGTGTCTGATGTGATGGAGTTCATGTGTCCGGGTCTATTTGATTGTTGACTGTGAGTCTTTGTGTGTGGGCATGATTCTGGACATGTGTGTGATTCGGGGCAGAGGGTGACCCTAGCTGTTGGTGACTCTGCGTGTCTCACTCTGTGACTCTGCTAAATGGATCTAACCTGCAGTGAGGTAAATGTGCTAACTTAAAACCTAGTCACATTTCTCAGGCCACAAGCAACTGGTTTGCATCTAAAAAACCATACTGACCAGCAACAAACGCCCTGCTGATCTTCTGCAGAAGGGCCACAAATTAGACCTAGAGAGCAACAGAACAAACAAGAGAAGTAGAACAGCATGAGAGAGCTCTGAAAACCCTGGTCTATGAAAACCTAATTGATATGTTTTTTAAACAAACACTATGCCCATACATCAAACAAAATCCACGTCCCCACAAAAGACTCAGTGGAGCAGCAAAGCAATCTCTCACCACAGCCAGCACAAAAGGATAGACTGCAAACAGGAATGAAAGGGGAAGGGAAATGGTCTGTTATGGGCTCTCCTAAACTAGAAAGAAAGCAAGGGAGCTCTCCAGTGCCATACAGGGCCCCCAAATGCACCAACCTAGATCCAGTCACCAGGAAACACTGAAGATCCATGCTAACAGAGGAACCCCAGAGCATAGAAAGGAAATGTTAGCTTAAAGTGAAAATGTGATAGTTGCCAATTACTTCTGGGAAGAACCAAACAAAGAGAAATGAAGACCAATAATCCACAGTGAAAAAACCTAGACAGAAGATTGCCAGACCTATGGAATAGAATCCAACCCAGAATCCTCACCCAAGAATTAAACAGCATAATTAGAAAAGCAATGATCTTCCTAAACACCAAGAAAACTATGAGCCTCTGGGCACTGATACAGCAATGCAGGAATGAAAAGAAAGCAGTCAGAAATGCCAACACAGGCAATCATGTGCCCTTAATAATATAGAAAATGAGATGCTAAACAGAGCCCAGAACATCTCCAGGATGCCCTTTCTGATCTGTTTGACCTATCCCTCCGATCTGAACATTTCCCTAAGGTAAGGTCAATACTCACCCTCCCACCCTGCAGACATTGGAGTTAGCAAGAGAGGAGCAAAGGCGTCTGTGCCCGACCAGAATAATCCATGAAAGTTGAATTGGTTGTTTTGCAAGAAAGGAGCCCCAAGCACATCCGTAGCACAGAGATACTCATTTACAAATGGGAGAGGCATTTGCCTACTTCACAGAATATATAAAAAAAAAAAAACTTTTAGACTCTTTCTGGCAGCCAGGATTGACCCTTAAATTGCTACCTAATGGAACTGGCAGAAAATCTTCTAACAGCACTAAGTCCAACAACATGCAGACAGGCTTTTAGGCTAGACAAGGAGGAGAACAGAGATGTAACTGCTGCTTACCCTCCTCAGTAGGGACACACATCAATGACTGAGCAACCCTCCTGGAGCAAGCCCCAGACCTGGGACTCCCAGAGAATGATTCAGAGCTGAAACCCTGCTCTGTGCAAGAGGCTTGATCTGATGCCCCCCTAAACACTATGGCCTCTGAAAATGGGCCTCTCCTGCACTCAGTGGGCCCTAGAGGGGTACGTCTGGTCCTCAAGCATGAGTTACACAGCCTAGCTCAACTGACTGGGTTTGTGAGGCTTGCACTGTGGGACTAACAGTAGCCATGGATATGTGTGCTGTCCAGTGAGAGGCTGAGTGTCAGAGCACAGGAGCTATCAGAATGATGTGTTCCTCATCTGCGAGAACCTTTAGGAGCATTCAGTGGATCAAGGGAATTGGAGGGAAGGCATACATTAGGACCAGCAACCAATTGAAGAGGAAGGCATTGCTGAGAGAACCCTCCTCCTGACCTCAAAGGGAGCAGAACCGGGGACGTTTGCGGTTCTGCCCCGTGGTGAAGAGGTTGATCTGAGGGATTCCCCATCTGTTTGTCAGCAGGGAGAAAACCTCATTGTGGAGGGACCACTCGTGATTCACCAGGGGTTTCCTGCTGAGTTAGTCTGCTATGCCGTTGTCTACCTTGGATATGTGGGAGGCAGTCAATGTGAAGTAATGGTCTATCGCTAGCTGCCAAAGTCTGGTTGCTTCCTCATATAGAGCTGAGGAGCGGTCTCCCCCTTGACGGTTCATGTAGAACACAGACGCTGTATTGTCTAAGAGAACTTGGACCACCTTGACTTGCATCTGGTCAAGGAAGGTTATGCAGGCCAGCCTGATAGCCTGGATCACCTTCACTTTTATGTGGAGGAGACTGTCCTTAGGATTCCAAACACCTTGCATGGAGAGCCCCCTGGACAGCTGGGCTCCCCAGCCCGAGTTGAACACATCCATTATCAGGGTCACTGAGGGCTTGAACTCCCTGAATGGAATTACCCCCATCATGAAGTCGGGGTCTTTCCAGATTTGGAGGGACTCCAGAGCATATTGAGGGACTGAGAGTACCTTGTCCAGACGGTCCCTTCCTGGTTGGAAGCTTGTGGCGAATCAGAGCTGGAATGGTCTCATCAGCAAGCAGGCTGTTCGGATTACCGATGTGGCCCCTGCCATGCGTCCCAAGAGCTGCATGCACCAGCATGCTGTGGTCAGCCTGGGTGCCTGGAGTTCTGTGATGATGGTGCAGATGGACCGAAATCTTGACAGGGGCAAGGACATGGTGCCGTGTCGGTCGTTTAAACATGCCCTGATGAACTCTGTGTCCTGAGTGGGGCAAAGCTTGGAATTCTCTACGTTTATGCAGAAGCCCAGGAACTCGCACAGGTTCATTACCAGGTCGATCTGGTTTTGTACCTGTCAACTTGACTTGCTCAATATAAGCCAATCATTGAGGTAGGGGTAAATTCTTATACTCCTCCTGCGTAGGAAAGCTGCGACCAGTGCGACACACTTTGTGAACACCCTGGGGGTAGCGATAACCTGAAGGGGAGGGTGGTGAACTGGTAGTGGCGTCAGGCCATCATGAACCTAAGAAAATGTCTGTGATGGGGCCGAATGGCTATGTGGAAGTAAGCATCCTTTAGGTTGAGGGCTATGAACCAAACTCCAGGGGACAGGGAGGGAATAATCTGGGGTAGGGAGACCACGTGGAATTTTATTTTCTTTATGTGTTTGTTGAGTGCTCTGAGGTCTAAAAATGGGTCGTAGGTCCCCGTTGGGCTTGGGGACTAGGAAGAAACAGAAATAGAACCCTTTGCCGCGCTCTCATTTGGGAACCTTTTATATGGCTCCAAGGGAGAGTAACTTCTGGCATTCAGCCTTGAGCTTGCCCATCAGGTCTGGGTTTTCTGGTGTTGTGGGAGGGGGTGGTTTTCTGTGCCACAGGATTGAAAGGAACAGGATGAGGTGTCCTCTGACCACTGTGTCGAGAACCCACTGGTCTGACATGACACGGGTCCATCATGGAGCAAAGTGGCGGAGACGGTGGGGGGAGAACAGGTGTTGCGGAGCACTGCCCTCAGAGGGACCATCAAAAATGCTGTTTGTGGCCCGACGAGTGGTCCGGTCCCTGTCCACGCCATCCAGACTGTGAGGCACTGAGCTTACCCCCTTTACCTGATCAGCCCTTATCTTTGTCCAGGTCCCCCAGATGGTGCTGGGGAAACTGGAGGGATCTCAGGAACTGGGTCTGCAGTTGTAAGTACTGTAAGTGTTGCTGTAGCTGATGCAACATCGAGGAGTGCCTAATGGGTTGAGGGGTATAAATCCCAAGAGACCAAAGTGTAGCCCTCAACTCCTTCATACCATGCAGCTTTGCATCTGTAGAAAATGCAAAGAGGTCTGGATCCTCGAAGGGAAGATCCTGGATAATCTGTTGCATCTGCATGGAAAGGCCAGAGTTTTGGAGCCAGGCCAAGCGGCGCATAACGACTGCTGATGCCATTATACGTGCCGCTGTATCCACTGAATCTCAGGTTGCCACGAGCGCATCCCTGGATGCTCTCTTTCCTTTGTCCAGCATTGCCTCGAAGTCTCTCAGGTGCTCCTCAGAGATGGCTGAGCAGAGATTTCATAGAGCATTCTACAAGTTGAAGATGTAGCGCGTCATCAGGGTGAGTGATTTGAGATGCACAGCTGTAGGGCAGCAGAGGAGTAAACTTTCCTGTCCAATAGGTAAAGCTTCCTTACCTCTCTGTTCTTGGGCGTGGAGCTTTGCTGACCTTGTCTCTCCCTTTTGTTGACTGCGTCAACCACCAGAGATCCTGGGACCGGGTAGTGAAACAGGAAGTGAAATCCTTCTGGGGAGACAGAGTATTTCATATCCACCACTTTGGACACTGGCAGGATTGAGGAAAGCATTTGCCAGCATTCCTGGACTATGTGGAACACCCCGGAGTGTAGAGGAATCGCAACCTTAGCCGGCGGGGCTCTACAGCACATGTTGAAGAAGGAATCATCTTCTACTTGGATCACCCCCAGCTTCAACTTCAGATTTGCCGCCATGTGGCAGAAGAGGTCCTGCTCGACGCAGGGATCTCCTTCATAGTCAGCCGACATATCAATTAGGCGTTCGTCGGGAGACAAGGATAATTGGGCCCTTGATTTGCTATGTCGGGGTCTGGCTCATTGTCGGAGAAATCCGAGGACTCTGGCACCGGTGATCGGGTATAACGGAAGGAGACATCGTCTGCTGTCTCATTCAGCCAGTCAAGGGTCCACTCTTTGTGCGGTGACCTCAATGGCAGCGTGGGTGCCATGGGGGGAGCAGAGACCTCTCCTGATGAGCGCCATCCCCTTGAGCTTGGTGAAATGGAGCTCTTTTGAAGCCGCTTTCTTGGATGCTCCTCATGGGGGGAAGAAAGGGGTCTTCGGAGGATAATCTGGATGACCTCCACCCCGACATCCTGCAGTCCGGTACCAAGAGTTCCTCGAAGGAGCAATGAGGCAGAGTTGCGATACTTGGGCCCAGTGCCGGGTTTGATGGTACCAGGTTGGAGAAGGGTGAAGAGGCCTGTCACAGAGAACCTAGAAAAGCCTCTTGGATCCCCTCTGTTCACAGCCCACCAGGATTCTGCCACGGTGGAGCTTTCTCCCATTCACCAGGGTCTCCACGCTACCTGTAGCCAGCTTCCCAAATCCAGGCCCAGAGAGTCTGATCCTTGCTCTGTCTGGTCTCCCTTGGGGGGGGGGGGGTTCCTCCCTTCACGAGGGTCCCAGGCGTCGCAATCAGCAGTGACACTCAGCCAGTGTAGCAGTCAGAGGGTTTATTAGCAATCCACCTTGCACAGCAGCTAGGACAGTTGGCTCTCAGATCACCTAGGAGGGCAGATAGTAGACCCCCAGGACAAGCCCCGGAGGTCCTGCCCCTCTGACCTCCATCTTCCTTCCTCCCTCTCTCCCCTTTGTTCCCCTCTCTATCCAGCTGCCCTGCCCCTGGTCTAAACCGGCCACAACCTGTCACCCCCAGGGGGTCCAGGTAAGGTTGAACTAAAGCCTCTCCCCCCTGGTGGTACCTATAGTTATCACACCCCTGTGTCCCATCACCAGAATACCATTACCCAAGAACAGGAAAAAGAAGAACCACAATAACCCAAAAAGTTTTCTTACTTCATCACAAGGCCTTGCGATGGTACTGGTATCATTGCGGGTTTTGTCAGTGCCAGGTCTGACGGTACTGGAAGTGACAGCACCGGAAGCGGCGGTATGGGCAATGGTGCCAAGTCCAGTGGTTCTGGGCTTGATGGTGGTATTGGGCTTAGAGGGGGTGCCGCCAGGGCAGAGCCTTGTCCAGCGTTGCCTAAGGGGATGGTGCCGCCATGGTCCGCTTCTTCTTGTTCTGCACCAGGGCCGGGTTTGAATGCCCTTGGTGGGTCAGTGCCTGAGCTGGTGCCCTAGTTGGGGTGGCTGAGAGGCTACTGGATGACCGGCGAGGTCTGTGCCAAGGTGGTACCATAGCGGGCCAAGATTTTGAGCCCGGTACCAGAGATTGGCGGGAATCTTGAGCCAGTGCCGATCAAGGGTCCAGTAGAGCGCTGGTGGCTGAACTGCTTTCAGGTGGAGCGGTTCCATTCCCCGAAATTGAGAGGAGACGGCGCTCTCTTTCCAGCCGAGTCCTTTGCTTGAAGGATCAACAAATGGAGGACTCCACTGCGAGGTGGGACTCACCCAAGCAAGCATGGCATTTCTCGTTCAGGTCATCCATCGGGAAAGCCTTGCAGCATCCTAAGCCGGCTTGAAACCTGGCAAGACAGGCGCTTGCGTTTCACAAGATAATGCTGATCCGAACCGAAGTTGATGGCAGAAAAAGGAACTGGGAGGGTCAGGGTCATGGTCACCTATATAGCCATGGTCACAGTGTGGAGGCGGCATTGGCCGTGCACCCTCACCTGACAGGCTAACGCTAAAGACTTTCTGAGCTACCGTGTGCTGCAGCACTTAGGCACCTGTCAGTGAATGATGTGAGCAGCACTTGAAAGAGAACTGTTATTTTGAAATAAGTCATTTTGAAATGAGTTATTTTGAAATGAAATCTTTATATTGAAATAACAGAAATTGAAATATGAAAATGTTAATTTGAAATAAGGGAAGCCCGCAAAGTGAAGAAGCATGCCCTCTGTGTGGACATGCTATTTTCCTTCAGGAGAGGGGCAGCATGGGAGGTGTGGCAACATGGCTATTGGGGCAGCTGGGGAGGGACCATGGGGCTCCCAGAGCCAGCTTGTGGGACTTGCCCACTGCCATCCTGGGGGACGGTCTGGATTTGGCTCCTCAGGCTCCTCCAGGGTGCCAGCAGCTGGGGGGCTCTCACCTCTGTGAAATTGACCAGCTTGTGGAGCCTGTCAGGGGCTGAGGGAGCCGGCACATCCTCTGGCCACTTGCAAGTGGCCAGGAACTTGCCACTGACATAGCACTTGGCCTCTCGCAGGTGGCCAGGGGCGCCGGAGCTGGCATCTCCCCTGGCCACTTGCAGGTGGCCAGAGACTGGGGGACTGGGGCCCCCCACAAGCTCTGCCGGACAGTGAGGGACCGGTTGGCCTCGCTGCTAGTTTGCAGCCCTGGCAGGGCCATGGGAGCCCGACCCACTGGCCCTGCTGCCAGCTCAGGGGGACTGCAGCCCCGGTGGGGCTGCGGGAGCCCAACCCACTTGCCCCCCTGACGAGTCTGGGGGGATGCAACCCCAGAGGGACCGCAGGTGCCGCATTCCCCCAGAGCCAGCAGCAGGGCCAGCAGGTCGGGCTCCCACGGCCCTGCAGAGGCTGCAGCTCCCCAGAGTTGGCAGTAGAGCGAGGCAGCTCCAAGCCCCACTTGCGGGCTCCTCCACTCCCCCTCCTGCGACCCCCTTCACTTCCCATCAGCATTCTGGCCAGAGTGCTGAGGGGGGGTGGGACTCCCTCCCAGGATATATCAAAGGCCTGTTTCATAACAGGGGTTGTTTTGAAACAATGTGTGCTAACCGTGTTGTTTCAAAACAACTGTTTCAAAACAAGGGCTATTTCAATTAGAACCAAGGTTTTATTCTTCCAAAACAACAGACCTTATTTTGAAATGATGGGGTTCCGTCATTTTGAAATAAAGGAACGTCGTTCGGACCTGACACTCTTTATTTCAAAACAACCACTGTTGTTTTGAAATAAAACCCTGGTGTGGACACAGCCAAAGAGAGAGCTTGAACCTACACAAAACAAATCCTTTGCGTCAGGGAGTTTCAGACTGGCCATGAAACTGAACAGGGGCATTTTATCAACCAGCCAGGAGGTGTCCAAGATATGACAATTACTGGGATGGATACCAGTTGTTCTGCTTGCTATTTTTAGGCATTTTTAAGTCTCTGTAAACATAAATTACAAATTGGCAAGCGAGCAGGAGAGAAGAGCCATCCTCCCTTCTCCCCCTCCACAACCTCATGAATGGGAGCCAGCCCAGTGGCTGCGGCCCATAGTGCCGGCAGTGGGGTGTGGTGCACGGGCAGCACGCACTAGCTCCTTCCCTTCCTGCACTAGCAGGGTGGAGCAGAGCTGCCTCACCTAGCATCCAGCCCTCCTTCCCAGGTGTGGCTGGCAATGGAGCTGCGGCTTGCGGAGGTGGGGCCCTGGAATGGTCCCTCCACAGAGTTTAGGCCACTTTGACCTGGCCACTCCAGGCCTCAGCAGAAGCTCCATCACCCCCAGGCCTTGCATCAGGCCCATTGAGGCCTAGAGTGGCTGGGTTGAAGCGGCCTGAACTCTGTGGAGGGGCAATTCCAGGACCCCACTTCTGCAAGCTGCAGCGCTCCCCAGACTGCCAGGGAGCCAGAAGGGGACATTCAGCAGCCACAGGTAGCTCACCGAGCCTGTGTTGCCGATCCCTGAACTAGGCGAACCAGAAGAGAGGAGATAGATGGTGAACAAGTAAAATGAGCCTGATTCTTTGAGGTCTCTGTTTCTGAATATGGTGGGACGAATGTCTGTGAAAAACAGGAGACTAGATATATTTTAGAATTGGGTTTATGGGGAAACTTAGCTACCAGACTAACATTTTAAAACTGGTTGCTTAAAAATATTTTTAGTGGCATGTCTCTGTAACTCCTCCTTTTGCCAAATGATTCATTTGTTTGATCAGCTAACAGCTATGTAATATATATACATTTAACATGTCTCTGTAACTTTTGAGGCACTAGAGAGAGGTAGTGAATCTGAGCCAGGCAGTTCACTTCTGGGGCACATTTGGAAAGATCTCCAGGCACAGATGGCAGGATTGGCCTTTCAGAAATCTGTGACTGATTAACCTGAAGACTGCCTCAGGTTTGGGACGATAACTATCAAGTTCTACCCACTTATTGTACCTGTATGGGCTAAAGACTAATGAGGAAGGCTTCTGGTAAAACTAATTCCAATGGGAATTGCTGGAGACCAATTAAGTTAGAAGCACTCGAGTTTGACTAGTCTGTGACAGTCAGGGCCATAACTACAGCTTTTGGCACCCAGGTCAGGAAGCCAGAAAGGTGTTCCCCCCTACCCCTATTTGGCCCAGGGCCTGATCCATCCTGATGAGGGGAGGGGGTGTCTCGCTCACCGCTGGGCCAGAGTGGCTGGAGACCCAGTCAGGGATGCTTCCCCTGCCACCAGGATAGCGGCCAAGACTCAGTGTGGGAGTGTTTCCCCTGCCGCAGGGGAGAGTGACAGGGACCTGGCAGGGAGGTGCCTTCCCCTTCCGCTGGGCCAGAGCAGGGGAGACCTAGCAAGGGGATGCTTCCCCTGCTGCCAAGGCAGAGCGGACTACATTCAAAGCAGGGTGGGAGACACTCCTTCAGCCCCTGCCTGGCTCCAGGAGGAATGTGCCTTAGGCACATTCCTCTTCAGGGCCAGGCAGGGTCTGGCATCTGCCCTTTAAAATTCTCCATCCAGGTCTTTGCCCTGTTTGCCCTGCCCTTGTTATGGCTCTGGTGACAGTCACAGAGCAGGCAGAGGTACAGCATCTCCTTTGGATTTTTCTATATCTATCTGTAGAGACTAAAAGTTACTGGGTCAAGGATCCCTGGATAACAAAACTATCAACAAGGAAAATTCTGAGAGCTCCATGACATAAAGAACTAGTGGATAGATATAACCCTCCCTCTTGCAACTCATATAGGCCACTCTATTGTACTGCAGACTAGCCCAGGTAATGTGCTTGGGGAAAACATCATGACCCCCTCACTTCTGCGGGTCTGCAGACAAACACTCACTGTGTCCAGGAGCTCCAGCAACAAATACAGAGCACATGCATGGACATTGAAGTCCACATGCATGTTGGCACAAATATGTACACAGGAACTAGTACTTAGACATACATATGCACATATTAGAGCTGACGAGGAATTTGTTTTATTGCAGAAATTTTTTCCCCATCCGAAAATGCAGATGCAGCAAAACCAAAACATCTTCCGGAAATGACAAACCTAAAACTGTCATCAGGAAGGTTTGGTAGATCCAGAATGAACATTTGGGTCAGAGAGAGAGAGAGAGAGAGAGAGAGAGAGCACAAGCTACTGCCCAAAAAAACAGGGCAATCACTTGGAAGTCCTGACTGGCCAGATTTGGTGCAAGGCCTTGAATTCTCTACTTCAGCAATAGGTCCTTAACCACAGGGCAATAGAATCAGTCTTGCTCACTTACACTGAACATTCAGAATTTACACAAAATGAAACAACTCCAAAAAGAAAGATTAAGCAAGAGACAGAGACTATGTATAGTGATTTGGGCACTAAATCAGATCACCTTCCTGAAGCTGGGTCTTCCACACTCCAGGTGAGAGCACTGACCACTGGGTACAGGCTTTCCAGAGACCTGTCTCTCTCATTTTCTGGGAAGGAATTTCAAAGCTCTTGATTTCCTTCCAACACACAGTAAAAGAGCATTATGAAACTTCTGCATTTGTCACAACATAGAACCTTGTTTTCCTGGCTGGTAGCTCACTGGGATATACATAAATGTTCCAAGAGTGTCCTGTAAAAAGATTGGTTACTTATCAGTAACCATCCTTCTTCGAGATGGGCTGCTTGGATTCATTCAGTAATAGTTGTGTCCGTGCCGCAGCGCACAATTGGTTGGAAACCTTTTTGCTCTAGCCTCTCAAAACAGGGCTGACAGCCAATGTCCCCTGGCTACCCCGTGGCTATATAGGTGGCCACCACCCCATCCCTCCTCAGTCTCTAGAAGTCGCCAACTCCGAGTAGTGGGGACAGTGGGAGGGTTCTGAATGAATCTGAGCAGCCATCTCAAAGAAGGATGGTTACTGGTAAGTAACCCACTGTTCTTCCTCCAGCACTGCTTGGACACATTCAGTAATAGGTGACTGCTAGTCATGCTGATGGATGGTGGGCAGAGTTGGGTTATTTTCCACCTTCAGCACTTCATTTCCAGGCAAAGGGAGGCCAGTAGGTAGTGAGGCTTGGCCTTGGGGAAGAATAATGGCCTATGCCTCTCGAATACTCCCTGTCTGCGATCAACAGGATAGCAGGTGGCCTAGAGTCACCTTATCACGGGAAAAAACAAAAGTGCAGCCACCTATTCAAGGATCAGTGAGGCACCTTCAAGCAGGGGACATCAGAGACTGGCGGTAAGCATCTGTCAAGGAGTGCAGACCAGGTACTTCCCCTGGCCTTAGGCCTACAATATATACCTTAGCTGCTGATGGGGAAGCTAAGGTGGGCCCCGGAGGAAAAAACTCAACCTACTAGTGAGTACATGGAGGCAGAAATGGAAGGGGGAGGGAGGAGGAGAAAAAACGCCTTACTGGTCCAACCAAGGAAGTGAACACAAGGGTATACGGAGAAAATAAATGACCACCTGGTAAACGTAGTTCCTCGATAGGCAACCCAGGGTGGCAATTGGATGCCAAAAGCAGCCCTTCAGAGACCCATGGTCAGATGTAGTCACCAACAGGTGAAGGGGCAGGGAAAAACATGAGGCCAAAAATGGCCGAAAGAGCCACAGGATAAGAGGTTGAACTACCATCTTAGGGTGAGAGCAGCAAGAAGACCTTTACAGTCTAGGTACAGAAGGAAAACGACCCTCACTCTGTTTGATAGGGGCTGTGAGTAGGGATATGGGCACCATGTTAGGGTGCACAGCACCCCCTGTCACTAGGGATGCAGCAAGTAGGGAAAGGGAATGGATAAGGGCAACAGTTGACCAAGGCCATAAAATTCCTTTGGGGCATATGACACATTGCTCTCCCAGAAACATGTGGCAGAGACGGAGCTGATAATATGAGCAAATCTCTGGCTCTGGGTAGAAAGACCCTTGAAGGGAGTGATAAGGTACAGTGGGAGACCGATTACTTCCTCCGTTAGGTACCCCAGAGAGAAAGGAAGCACACCCAAAGATGACCCCGACACTGAGGGTACCTTACAAAGGGGAGAAGTCGTGCACGAGGAAGAGGGGAAAACAGGACCAGGGCCTGTTGACTACCCCTACAAGAACTGGACAGAACCTGGGAAAAGGAGATCTGGATTGGGATACACAAGGTAGGGAAAAACAGATCACTGACTGAAGTATCATGTGGACAGGATAAAGGAATTGCCGTCAATCAGCAGCTTTACTAGTGACCCTTGTGGAACTGGTGGGTGAAGAAAGCGACACTGGGCATAAGACCCAGGAGCCCTCTGAACCACTTGGTGGGTTCAGAGTGAATTGGGAGAGGGCTCACTTTGTAGTCAGCTGGGGATTCATTCCAACCCTAGAAAAAGAAGGCCACATAAGGGACTACCCAGTTCGAATTGTTGTTGACCCAATGGACTCACAACTGTTCTTGATTCTGCTCTTTCAGTGGTCAGGACAGGGCTAGCTCACAGATGCATTCCCGTTCCCCTAGGCAGGTCCCTTTTTGTAGGCTCTTTTACCACTTCCTCTAATACACAGTGTCCTTATGGAGACAAGGAGGATGAAGCCAATGATCTTGGTGCCTCCAGACTATCCCAAACCACATTGGTACTATGACTCTGCAGGACTTATCCTGTGCCTGGTGGTTTGGGGATTGCGTAGTTAGTCAAGCAAGGGAGGTTTCGCACCAAGAGGAGACATTGGGGTTTCCTCTTCTAGTGGAAGGAGATAAGGAGAAACAAGCAGTTCCGCTAGGGTAAAGAGTCCTTAGAGTGTGTTAGCACAGAGGACCGGGGACAGCCAGACCAGGGAAGGGAAGGTATAACTGTGCCAGAGGGTTCTCAACTTAAGAGGCCTTTACTCAGGACAGTAAAGAAGTGCATGCGTACCCAGGGAATTACCAGCTAGGGTGAACATGAGCTACAGGCTCAGCAGTTGATGAGGAAGAGGTCCCAGGGCAGCCGATTTCAAATCTCGAGGGCACACATCACCAAGTTGACGGGGATCTCGCGAACCTGAGGTGAAAAACCCCAATGACCTGGGGAAGGAGAGGAAAAAGGGCATGGAGGCTGCCCCATCAGTAGGTTCAATTAGAAGTTATTATCTATTCTATTATTGTCAGTACTCCGTGTCCAAGACTTGTGAACCACATACGGGAGGTAATCTTCCCAAGGGGAAAAGAAGATGCCAGACTTAGAGGAAGTACAATGCAGGGAGCCTTCAGGCACCCTGCATAACCTTAGGAGGGAGTGCCCTCTAAGGAAAAGAAGAAAAATTTTGGGGAGGCGAGTACTAGAGGCCATAGGTTGGGTGTTCGATCCTACAACCCTGCACACGTACAACCCATAGAGTCGCCTAGTGACAGCGTGCTCTTCTATGAGGTAGGGGAGGGCTCCTCCAGTCATGATCCCAGCGGTCCCTGCTTTCAAGGGTAGCTTTTTCTGAGGTAAATAAGAGGGCTACCTGGTGATAACCCTTATGGGGCCTGGAAGGTAAACAAGAAATGGCACCGGCTGGAGTGAAACTGGGGGGGGGGCATCCCCTGCAGAGGCAGAACCCTTAGGGGCTTCAGACAGAACCATGGGGTGGTACTTGTGGGAGGAGGTTAGTACTCAGTCTTAGGATTTTGTCTCGGAGCTGCCCTCCCACGCAAGGTGGCCACGCTTTTCTCCTAATATGCAAAGTAGACCAGGTAGTGTTTTCCCGAGATGGGGGGAAACTGGAACCCCAGTTTGATGTTAGGTCAGTTGGCCCACCAACTGAAGGAATGGGAGATTCTGCGAAGTTCAAACAGTACCTGCGACTGTAAGAAAGGTGGAAGGTGCCCGGTGGAGCAGACCAGGGGGGCATAGAGTAAGCATTGATTGCTCCTTACTGGCTAGGTGGGTGGCTAGTAGGTCAGGAAGGCAGAATGCCTAAGTATTTTACATTCCCTTCTGGGTCCTGGGCACTATGAAGCATGGCATCTGTTTCAGCTGGGAACAGTGGCCCACCTTCAAGGGTGAGGTCAAGAATGACCTGCTGGGAGGAGGGGAGCACCCTCGCCTCCCGGAGCCAAGCTGTCCACCACAGGGCTATGGCTGAGGCCATGCTGCGAGTCGCTGTGTCTACGGCATCCCAGGCTGATAGCATCCCCAGACCTGTTGCTATCCTGCCCTCTTCAAAAAAGGCATCATAGTCCACTCTATTCTCCTGTGGGACTAAATGTCTGAACTTGTTCATGGACTCCCACACATCCATGACATATCTGGCTACCATGGCCTGATTATTGGTTACACGCAGCTGGAAGGTGGAGGAGGAGTAAGTCTTCCACCCGAGGAGGTCTAACTCCCCCGCATCCCTCGATGCCGGGAGAGGGTCATGAGAATCCTGCCCTGGCCCAGTGCTGCTTCTACCACCCCTTGAGATGGTGCTGGGGGGCAGGTGAGAAAGGGAAAGTCCTTATGCAGAGGCCTGGTATTTATGGCCCACTGTTTCCGATATGGGGGCAATGGACCCAGGGGTTTGCTAACGTGACATGGCAAGGTCCCATATGCTAGGGTTTAGGGGAACTATTATGAGCTCAGATGAAATGAACACTGGGCCAAACAAAGTATCACTAGGCCCCATGGGAGAATGAGCCTCCAACCCCACATTGAGTGCAGACACGGTGAAGGAGGTCGAAGTGTGCTATGAGGTCCCCAGTGTAGGAACAGGACATGGGGTTCAGGGCTCTGTCTGGTGCTGGAGGACATGGGGCCAGGCTGGGTGGAACGGTACTGAAGTGACCCGTAGGGGTCTCCTGGGGAGACCATTCAAGGAGTCAGTATCTACAGGGGGTCAGTACAGAGGGCTGTGGATGGGGCCATTTACTCCCCCTCAAGACACCTTCCTCAGGGCTCAGGGATCAAGGAGCCTCATGGGGCCGTGTTTGCAGTGCCAGACAAGGCAGGGTAACATGGTGCTGAGGGGAGGACTCAGTGCCACCAGGCCCTTCTTGTATGGCAAGCTCCTGTGCCAGGGAACTCAACACCGAGATCGGTGACAATGTTAGGTGTTGCTTTCAGGGTGACCAGGCTCCTGAAGCAAAGGCCAGGTTAACCCTTTTCTTGGGAGGGCATTGGGGTGGGAGGTGTTGGCAGGAGGATGACTGCCTTCACTGCTTCAAAGGCCTCCGGAGTGGTAGGGACTGGCACTGGCTCCTGCTGGTCCCGAGGCGACCCCTGCGTGGGGGACATAAAGAAGTGCCGATGCTTTTGTACCGACACCGGTACTGAGCTAGTCTTTCGCTCTCAAGGAAAGCGGTGCCAGGAAGACTCGAGTGACAAGCTGGCACGTGGTACCAAAGAAAGCCCCAAAGCTTCTGAGGTAGGCTGCCACACTTGCTTTGAGGCCAATGCACGGCGCCTTTGCTCTCTGTCCTTAATGGTCCACGGTTTGAAGGACCACCAGTTAGAGCAGTCAGTGATCAGATGGGCTTCACCCAGGCACCAGAGGCACTTCTCATAGGCTGTGTTCACACACAGGGGGTTATTGCGATATAAGTTGTTTCGAAACAACTTACATTGAAATAACACCTTGTTTCGAAATAACTTATGACGAATTAACAAAAAGTTACTCCGAAATAAGGAAAAAGGCGGGAACGAAATAGCAAGTTAACAGTGTGAACATGCTATTTCGCTTGGGAAGGGGGATGCAGGCACTGGCGGGGTTCAGCGCAGCCCAGCGCTGAACCCCACCAGTGCCTGAAGAGGGGGGCTGCAGGCACCCACCAGGTTCAGTGCAGCCCAACGCTGATCCCCGCCAGTGCCTGCAGCCCTGCTCTGCAGGCACCCGGTGGGATCAGCGTTGGGCTGCGCTGAACCCCGCGGGTGGCTGCAGCCCCGCTCTGCCGGCCACGGGACACCCCTCAGCACCCTGGCCAGGTGGCGCTCAAGAAAATGCAGCACAGTCCTTAGTTTTTAGCCCCCCCCCCGCTGTTGTGCATGACAAATGGGTTCCTGTGTGTAGCTCTTGCCTTAGCACTGGGTGGTGGGCACACGCAGCTGTGTACATACCAAGCACATGCCCCCACAGAGAAAGATCTTTTCACAGGCTGAAACTGAGCCCTAGCCATTGGCTCTTTTCTTGCTGGTGCTCTCCACACTGTCTCATTCTTGCACTGGGCTCTGCACTGGTGCACCAGGCCTGTGTCTCCTCCACACTGAGAACTGCTCCCAGAAGAGTTCCCAACATAAGAAAGCTGCCCCCTAAGGCCTTGCAGCCTCCCTTTAGTTTTGCTGTGTTGGGCTGTTCACACTGGCCCTCCTCTGGATCACCCCACATGCCCTGGAGGCAGGTGACCACTGGCATTTCATAGAAATAGTGTAGGCCGTGTGCTATGGGCAAATCCAAGCCCCCAAGGGTTTATTTCTGTCCAAATTCACAACCCTGGCAGGTTCTGTTCATCCCACACTTAGGGCAGGAATCAGCTCCCTCCCATGGTATACAACTTAGGGGCTTCAGGACAAGCCAAGCCTCCTACTGGGCCAGTTCTGGGCCCACCAAACTGCTCCTAGAGTGGGATGGGAGGAACAACATGCCATCCAGTCCCTCATTTCCTTACAGCCTTCTCTGCCAGCTCACATCAACCCTGCTGCCATCTCTGGCAGACAGGTCTTATCAAGACATGCTCCCACTGCTCCACATTCCCTTCCTCTGCACAGGCTATCTTTCTGGCTCTTGGCTAACTCCACAGCTTCCCAGTACTCTTTGTTGGCACTGAGGCTTTGGGATGGGACATCACTCCTCTGCCTTGAGTGCCATGAGTCCCTTGACAGACACTTTACTGGGCTTCTGCTCTTGCTGGCCAGGTCCCCCCCCCGCCCCCCGGACGGACTTGAGGGGGAATATACTGTTTCATTGCACCCACCACACCACAGATGGCTTCTTGTTCATCACAGGGCACATCCACAGTAAGCTCCAACCTGAGCCCCAGTGTCTGCACAGCTGTACTTAGACCTGTGGAGGGAGCACTGTGACTTCCAGGTTATAAACCTGGACTCTGAGCTTTACTGCCATGGCAAGGTACTCAGGGAGACCAAGGGCTGGGCCAGGCTCTCAGCCTCCCTCCAGTGGCCTTCAACCTGGCCTGCCACTTTCTCAGTCACCCACATGAGTGGGCAGCACTGCAGCCACTCCAGGACTATGTCTCTGTGGGGTGGAGCAGACTGGGCCTTGATCACCCTGCCATAGCAAGCTCAGGGACACTCACTCCACTGCTCACCAGCATGCCCAGACACCATAAAAGCTGGTAACGTTGACGAGCCCCTGTAGAAGGCAGAGCCAAGCATGTGCAGAGAGATGGGCCTGCATGCCCAATGTGTCAGGGAGATTCATGTGTGTCCAATACAAAGGAGACGGCAAACAGATAATTAGATCCAAAGCTGTGTGCCTGCGGAATCCCATCAGCTGAGTGGTAGCAGTGCTGCTTGTTTGCTTCGCTGCAAGCACTGATGTTGCCAGCCTGGGAAGTGGGGGTGCACGATGGCAGGAAGCAGCTGAGTCAAGCATCAGTGAGACAGCATGTGTGTTTGCTGAGGAGGGGGATTGGTCCTTGCCTGTATTTCTCAGCAACGCAGGAGTCACATTCCTCTCCTTCATCCTGCATGTGGGGAAACATCCCAGGCAAAGCAGGAAGCAGCTGTGAAATGATTACCTTGTCTGATTCAGTGTTCTGATAAAAGTCTGACTCCCCTCCTGCCTCAAGGAAAAGGAAGGATGTGTAGCAAAGGGACAAAGGAAAAGCTCTCATAGGAATACGCCCCTCCTTCCTATTCCCTGATTTACATCTGAGGAGAGACAGGAGCTACCCCCTTCCCTGGCTGAGGAATGCATAGGTCAGAGAGAGGATGTATGTATCACAGTGAGATCACAGTCAGAAAATGACATTGTGATTCATTTCCTGCATCCCAGGCACATGCAGGAGCCAAATAGCAGGTGAATAGCTAGCCTCACGTCAAGATATGACTCAACATCCAAAGCAACTGTTGTGTGGAGCAGGGCAGTCACCACTTTCCCTGTCAACAAAAAAAAAGAGCTGATGGTGAGCCCAGGAATCACACCCTGCGGAGCTTTATCTGAGTGCCAGGAAACGTACAATAGCAACATAACTAAAAAGGCACTGGGCTATGATGCTGTGCACAATGGGTGCTCAATACCCATGGAAGTCAGGATCCGGAAACAAAGAAACTAGAGAGAAGGTGATGACATATCCTCCCTCTGCCAAGAAGATGCCCTTTGTTTGGGGTACACTGACAGCAGACACGAACGAAGCCAGGAGGCATTGGGTGCAATGCCTTGGATCGCAGTTAGCCAGCCGCTATTCTCAGCGGTCATTAGCACCCAGCAGGTTGCAGACTACCAGTGCCCCAAGAGGTGGGGTTGATGCCTCCTAAAATGTTTTTCTGCGAGAAAGATGGTGGGAATTGACAGTGGGGACCAAGAAAAAGCCTCAGCTTGTGTCTCCAAGCCTGGCCGTCCTGTGTTCTGGGTCAGACAGCTAAAAGAAAACAAAAAAAACAAACTTCTTCATCCTCTCCTCCTCAGCAGGCTGCCATTTGTCTTGAGCTCATTCTCACAGCCTACAGGGAAAGAGGCTCCCTGCTTAGAATCTGAGCAAGGTCTGTTCCATGTGCTGCCTGGCTACAGCACACTTAAGCAATCTTACCTCCATTCTACTCCACAGCTGTGCCTGGGCATCTAGCCAATCCAGGGAATGCACCACACCTTGTGACTGTTCTGGCCAATTACAACTAAATAACAGCTTGGCTTTGTAATCTGCAGAATCAAATCACTGCCGCAAGTAGTCTGCAAGCCATCCAGGGAGTGAGGTTTCCTAAAACCAAACATGTAGCATCATCCGATTTACACGGCACGCAGAGAGCTTTGATCTGCACAGGGATATTGTCTGCACTGATCTGTCCCCTCCAATTGCCTACCCCCTACTTCCTTCCATCCCCCTTGTCTTGCACTCCCCAGAGCCTCCCTGCATCCCATCCCCCATCACATTCACATGCTTCCCTCCCCAACTCCATCTCCTTCCCCCACCACCTGCCCTTTCCTTGTCAGTCCTCACCTTCCCTCCCCAGTCTCCGGCCCCCACCTCCCTTCTCATTCACTATTGCACAGACCATTTGTAATCCCATAACAACCGCCAAAGCAATTGCTTCCGTGGACATTCACAAGCTGTTTAATGTACATTTTGCTTCTTGTAATGCAGTTTAGCAGCTGGAAATTAGGAGTGGCCATGTGACCAGGCTGCTTTCTGCAGGCCTCTAGCCCACACACTAACCAGCCCTGGGGCTCGAGGGCCCAGAGCTGTGGACCCCTGCACCAGCCAGTCCAGCATTGACCATTAACATGTGGGGAGACAGCCCCATTTTGCTGGGGTTTCCTATCAGGGCTGTTATGTGCATAGTTCTCTTGGCCAGCTGCAGGATGCCAGTGCCAGCCTCCCAGGCCTTTGAGAGGGAAGCTGCTGACAGGGACAATGCAGACCATCACTTTGTCAAAAGCAACAGCTTGGAACTTACAGGCAGATTAATTTAGCATGAACCAACTGCTAGTGCAACAGCGATGCCCTGCAGCAACAGGGACCAGGCTTCACTCAGGCTTCTGTGGGGGCTTTGCCAGCCTGAATGTTAGTCAAAGCTGAGCTGCCGTGAGCTAGGAAAATGTTAGGGTGCAGTGCAGGAAGGGCAGGCATCAAGCCTGAAGATAGTAGATGAGGGAAGGCTGGGAAAGGAGGGATGAGAACCACACAGCGCAGGAGCAGGCAGGCAGAGTACACTCTGAAGGCAGAAGGAGAGCTGGACATGGAGCAGGGCCCGGGCTGTTGCGTTACCCATAGTACACAGGGTAGAGAGACCTGGGTAGCTCAGGATGAACAAATGGTGAGAGAGCATGCTGCCTCTCCAAGCCCATGGCATGTGTGCTGTCCCAGAACACAGCACAGCCATGCCCGCCACACTGTGGGGTGGGCAGCCATGTGGCACAGCGCAGGAGCTCTGCCACTGCAAAGGCAAACCCCAGGCACTACAGTCCAACACTGTGCATTGGGAGTTCCCTCTGTGGGATGCCTTGGCCACATTACAGGCTCCATGATGCCAGGGGCTGCACCTTTCTATACCTGCTCTTGGGACCTGTGGCCCTCCCTACACCACGCTCCCAGCCCCCACCTGCCAGTTTCTCAGGATGCTGTGTCCTGAGGACTGCATGGGCCCCCCAGCCTGAAAACCACTGCATTCAGCTCCATGATACCAAAAGGCACCAGGACAGAGAATCCCTGTGGTATGTAGAATGTGCCCAAAGCCTTGTGGACACATCCACACTGCACACTAAGCCCAGGATCTCACTCAGGTTTGAGCCCAACCCCCACTTGCACCCACACACAAATTAGTCATACTTAGGGCAGTGAGAGCTCAAGGGCTAGGTTCTGGGCCTTCGAGAAGGGTGTGTGAGAGCCTGAGTCTCACTGTGACTCGGATCAAGCCCTGGCACTCTGCAGTGTGGACCAGCTCAAGCCTCAAACCTGAGTCAGCAGAGGAGGCGAGGAGGCTTTTGGGGTAGGTGAAGCAGGCTGCCATCTAGAATCTTGAGCAGTAAAGGACCCCATCAGCGTAGTGCAGGGGCAGTCACCTGTTTCTCCTAGCTCAAAAACCGTGACACGTCCAGGGCTGGCTCAAGGGGGCTGTGGTGCCCCAAGACAGCTTTTGCTTTTGTGCCCCCTGGGAGGGGGAGGAGGGAGCATGGAACCCAGCCTCCATTCTGGGCTGGCTCACCCTGCCCCCAGGATGGGGAATAGCCAGCCTAGGGGCAGAGAGGGTCAGCCCGGAGGCAGGGTGAGAGAGTGGAGTCCGACCCATGGGCTTGCCTTCAGAGTGCAGTGTAATCAGAGTGGCAAATTCACTCTGGCTAGAACTCAGTGGCCATGATACAGAGGGTAGCCCCAGGACTAGTCTACTGAGGAGATGGGGTCCTCACGCTCACCTGGGACCCAGTGGGCTCTGGGATTGGTGGCTCTGGCCCCTGATGAGGCACCTACTTGCTCCGAGGCCACTGCAGGGGTGCCTCACTGTCATCAAGCCTTAGTCGCCACTAAGCAGGGGGTATGGCCTGCCCCCAGCCTCGCCGTCCTTTGGAGCAGGGCAGGACCTCGGTTCTGGGTGCTGCTGGCCCACAAGGGAGCAAGCCGAGCCCATCAGCCACTACTCCGCAGGATGCCAGTCATATCTCCCCAGATTTGCTAGCCCCCCATGTTCTGCCATATCAGGGCAGATAAAACTCCCAAGCGTAAAGCAAAAAGGCAAGAGCTCCAAGGCAGCTTTTGGGGTAGGTGAACCAGGTGCATGCCTAGGGCCCCAAACAGTAGGGGGACTCATTGCCTGCTTACCTACCCCAAAAGCCATGTCTGCCTCAGTCAGCAGCAGGAGGAGCTGGTGCCTGGGGCCAGTGGGAGGTTGGTGGTGGCAGGGAGCCAGCCCAGGGCCACAGGAGGGGCCCCCACAGTGGGCCTTCACCTAGGGCCTCCAGTAACCAAAGGCCAGCTCTGAAGGGTTGTGTTGTGTAGTGTGGCTGCTTTAGCCTGGCTGAGAGACCAGGTCCAGCAATGGCACACTCAGCTCCAGTGTTCCACGTCCATGTACGTGTTCAGTCCCAGGCTTGGAAACACAAACTTCACAGCTCCTTGTATTGTCCCTGAAACTGAATTAAGCCAAGTGGACCCAATCACCAAGTAAGCTGGAAACCAGGAGATAAAAGTCACATGAAGGGAGCTAACTAGAAGGAAGTGAGGGGACAGAAACACTTTTCTAAGGCTGGCAAGCATGTGAAAGGCAGCAGAGAGGAAGCCTGCAGCCCCCTCCCTGAGGTATAGGAGAGGAAAGCCCAGATGGATGGAGTCCAGGAGTGACAGCAGTAAGGTGGCGTTGATGCAGACTTGACTGGTTGTTACAAGGCCCTGAACAGCAGGGCAGGCTCAGGTCCCCCACCAGCCACTGCAGAGTGTCATTGCTAGGGTCAATGTATAAGAAGACTACCAGCATCACTGTGGGCCAGGCTACCTGCCCTGGTCATTCCCCCTTAAGCAGCTGGTATTGGCTGCGGGAGGAGGACAGACCACTGGGATAGCTGGACCATTGCTCTCACCCAATGCAGCCATTCTGATGTTCTGTGTTCTTGTGGAGAAACACATTCAAAGACCACCGAGCAGGCTGAATCCTGAGGATGAAGCAGCAGCTCCTGGAACAAGAGGGAGGCTGCACACTGAGAACAAGTCTACACTGCTGCTTACTTTGATCTAACTTACATTGCTTGGGGTGTGATAAAGACCCCCCCCGAGTGATGTATGTAGATCACAGCAACACAGTCCACACCACTGGTCTGCTGACGGGGGCCACAGAGTCTTGAAGAGGTGGAGTAATTATGCTGATAGGAGGGCATCTTCCCATCAGCAGACAGCACCTTCACTAGGTGCACTGCAGCAGCTGTTGTGCTTCTTGTGGAGATCTGCCCTGAGAAAGAGAGAGAGAGAGAGGAGTGGCATGCAACCGCAGGAAGGGGCATTGGCTTGCCCTAGTTAATCCTCACCAGAGGTGTCACTAGCACGGGCTCTGAGGGCTTCAGCCCCACTGAAACTCAGAGACAGACCCTGAGTGGCACGCTTCTAAACTGCGCGGGGGTGCACCATTGCTCCCCCACTGAGGAACACTGCCCACTCAGCCGGCAACTGCAGCCTCTACCTGGCCGGAAGACAGAGTTTTCCCATCAGTAGGGAACTGCCCCAGGCTGTTTTTAAAACTCCTGCCCTGGCCTGACCCTGCTGTGATGATGCTCAGAGCAGTGTCATGCTGGGAGCCTCAGCCTCTGATGGGGCTGAGCTCTCCCTCCGGGGGCCAGGTAAGGAAGCCGGGGGGAAAGTCCGGGGACAGGCATGCCAGCCTGGTGGGGAAAGGGCACAGGGGAGGGGTTCAGCCTAGGGCAGCTGGGGACAGCGGCAGGACCAGGGGATAAGGAAGAACTCAGGGGACCATGGGGCGGGGTTAGGGAAGGGCTCAGGGAACCACTGGGAGGGGAGTGGGTAGGGAACAGATCAGGGCCCTGGCAGCTGGTGTGGGTGTGGGCCCCACCTAATCTTTATGTCTAGCAGCACCCCTGATTCTCACAAGGGCACCGCTGAGCAAGGAGTATACTCCATCCCATGGGTTTCACAGACCCAGGTTTGCAATGCTGTGCAGACATATCCTGCAGCTTCCATACCCTGACTGGGGAGCATGTCCAGATGCTAGCACACCCAGCTATGGTGCCTTGGAGTGGACTCATCATCTGTTCTTTCTGATGGAAAGCCAACAGGAGAAGGCCCCTCATGGCTGCTCTAGCACCAACCTTTCAGGCCAGCCCTGGAGGCAATGGGCCACATGCTCAAAGCAGCTGTTCCCAGCCTGGGTGTGCAGAGTTGGATTCTGAGGCCTACTCCACAGGCCAGCAGCAGCGGGTGTAACAGTGGGGGGGGGGG
>ML682007.1:37549298-37575956 GCA_007922195.1 Podocnemis expansa | reverse complement strand
GTCACTGCTGTTGCAAATGTAAATGTTTGTTAATATGGGGCGTGAATATGCTGCTGTAAAAACCATGGATGTGGCAGAGTTTTAGCAGGGGGGAATGTAAGGGGACTGATAGCCCCCCGCTTACATCTGCCTAGCCTTAAAGAGCAGTACTAGGGCGACTAGTTGAGCACGCTCTGCTTGGTGCATTTAACAGAGGGGAGAATGACCCTGCAGGCCCCTACCTCTGCTGCATCTCATAAGGCTGTTGCACCTGAGTTGCCAGCTGCTGCCAGCCCCACCTCTCTTGGGCTCAGTTAAGCTGATTTAATAAAAAAAGCAAGGAGTCTTGTGGTACTTGAAGACTAACAGATTTATTTATCACATGAGCTTTTGTGGGAGAAAATCCCACTTTATCAGACTCTTTGAAGAGGGGGAACTTACAGAATGGGATAAAAGTAAATGCAGGGGCGTGTAAGACATGAGATCAGGTCACACTGCAACAGCAAACCTGATCCCAAGTCTTACACTCCCCTGCATTTATTTTCATCCCACAGCTAGCTAGCGGTTAGTTTAGGAGGCCAAAGATGAGTTTCTTTCACCTCTGTCCACATGGTCGGGGAAGAAGCCTTGTCTCTTCTCCCATGGGCCCTACTGACCTGATTGACTCCAGGTCGGACACATAGAAGCTGATACTTCGGGGGGGGAGGGGTATCACCCCACTTTCCTGGTAGGGTGGGGCCTAGATAGGGACTCCCAATCGGCGATGTCCCGGTAGATATGAGGCTGTCCCAAAGAAGTGGGGGAAGCTGTTGTTTACCATCGGTTGTTTTCCTCTCCCCCCCTGGGGTGGGGTGGCGAGTAGCACAGTAGGAATTGCAAACAGTTCTGCCTCAGCCTCCCTTCAGGCATCGAGCGACATAAGGTACAGTGTACTGAGTATCGTGTTCCCACTTAACAGGTGGGATAGAGGGAGTGTTCCCATACCATAGAGGTGGCTGAGGACCAACCAGGACCAACTTAACCCCGTATGATGACTGGTTTTATTGGGGTGGGAAGATGCCCAAGGTGTCCCTCCTCATCCTGGGGGCTAAGGAGATCCTACCTGATGTAGGACGGGCAGCAGACAGTCAGGAAAGGGGTTCCACGCATCTGGATGGGCACATGTGTCCGCGCATACCAGGAGGATCTGTAGTCGTGGCTAGAGCTACTATGTGATGTGTCCTTCACTTTTAACAAAAGCCGCTCTTAACTTTTATGAAGACAGAAGGAATCATTTGTCAAGAAAGTACCTGAAGGGTGGGGTGGGGGTGCTTTCCTGTTCCGTTTCCTACAATAACAGCCCCAAGGGTAGCTGTAATAACCCTTGGGGAGGAAGGGGTTAACACTCTGGTCAGTGAGTCCCAGGACAGCCAATAGGAACGAAGCACAGCTTTCTGAATGGTAACAGCAGCCTGGCTTGGGCCTGTTTGGATGCAGCAGAGCTCCTGGAAGGATCAAGAGGAGGCCAGAGGGGCCTGAGGAAGAATCCAGCAACATCCTTACCAAAGATAAGTTAAATTTGTTACTGACCAGGCATGGGTAGAACAGGGAATGTTTACTTAGACACGGTCAGGGTATTTTCTTTGTTTTTGGCTTGTTTTTTGGATTTCTCTGTGCTAAGCACATGTAACCCAACCCCCACCCCACTATCCTGTAACTACCTAAGTTAATTCCCAGAGAAGCAACTCTCTGTGTTTATCATCTGTTCTTTTTGATTAAAGAGTTTACCTTTTAAGCAAGTTCTGGTTCTGTGTCCTGAGAGGCAAGAGGTTTGTGTGCCCGTGCCTCAGACTGCACAGGCAGCTACTAGAGGGAACCCTGTTCCAGTTCCAGCTCATATTGCAGCTGGAGTTCAGTCACTTTGCTGAAGGAGGAATAAAGAGGATTGCCAGTACCTCACAGGGAGGAATTCCCAAGTGCGCCTTCCCGGGTCACAAGAGGTTTTTTTGCATTTGGGTGGTGGCAGCGATACCACTCCAAGGCCAGGAATTGGAGGCCTTGGAGACTTTTAAGAGCAGGCTTTAAGGCCAGTGGCTTTTCTGGCCTGTTGCGGGCCCCCACCTTCTGCACTCAGAGTGCCAGAGTGGGGAAAAAGCCTTGACAGTAGCAATGGCTGAGAATTGTCTGGGCAATGGGCCGCAGTTTGCATGGGTCTTGATAACTGAGAGGGCCTTTGGTTACATGGGCTGCGCCTTTTATAAGATTGGGGGAACAAGGCCAAAGACTGACTCACCCCTGTTCCCGATATTGATGCAGGGTGGCGGGGGCGGGGGGGGCGACAGTCCTGGTAAGCTCCCCATTCTCTCACTAAGGGAAGAGAGGGAGAGGGGCATCAGTCACCTTCTCTGATGGTGAACTGAAGCCATGGCCATATCCCAGATGTTATGGGAATCACAGTGGGCAGTAAATTGGGATAGGCTCCCTTCCTTTCAGAGGAAGGAAGGGGGGGGAAAGGCTTCAAGATGCCCCAAGAATAGAACCAAGGGGGCAGTAGGGAGGGGCCGGGTCCCTGCCCCGATCTCATCTGGGAGCAGAGATTTTCTGCCCCATATGGTTTATGTGGGGTGAGGGTAGGGCCCCGATGGGAGGCGACCGAGGCATTTTACCTCTCCCCTAGGATCCCGTGTGGAACCCACTACAGTTAGGGTAGCAGGGGGAAACAAAGCATCACCCTTGAAAGGCAGATCAAGCACCACCTGCTGCGCAGCAGGGGACACCCTGGCTTCCCTAAGCCAGACCGCTCGGTGGAGGGTCACAGCCAAGGCCGTGGTGCGGGCTGCTGTATCTACCACGTCCCAGGCTGAGAGGAGGAGATCCTGGGAGATTATTCTTCCCTCCTCCAGGAATGCATCATACTCCTCTTTGGCCTCTGGTGGGAGCAAATGTCTAAATTTGTGACTGATTCCCACACATCCAACATATACCTGCTGGTTAGGTCATTATTATTTGCGACGCATAGTTGGAAGGCCGAGGAGGAATACACCCTACGTCCCAAGACATCCAATTCCCTAGCTTCCCTTGAAGCAGGGAGGGGGTCACTAGGGGGCTCGCCTGGGCCTAACACCCATCTGTACCACATCCCTAGGAGGGATTGTGTGGTCAGCGAGAGAGGGGAAGTCTGATTTGGGGACCCTATACTTGAGACTCACCGTGTCTGAGACCGGGGCAATAGAGCTCGGATTCTGCCATTGGGAGGATGCAAGGTCCCAAACACTTCGGTGGAGAGGGACCATAAGCAGCTCTGCTGAGAAGAAGACCAGACTGAACAGGGTGTCCAAGGAGGGGTCGGAGGACTGGCCCTCCATCCCTAAGTAAGCTGTGGTGTAGCACAACAGATCGAAGTGCACCGATAGGTTGCCCGTATATAAGCCCAGTGCCAGGGACAGAGTGGTGCTGGGAGTCCACCTCAGAGGGGAGGGGGTCTCTCAAGGGTACCTTTCTTGAGGGTGGAAGCAGAAGGGTGACAGCTCCGAGGCACAGTGCCGGGGCCACTTAGAGCCCTTCGATGGACCTTCCCCAGGGCTCAAGCAGGGGAAAGTATCTCCTTTATCTTGAGGTGGTACCAGTGACTGAAAGGTGCTATGTTGCCGCGGGATGGCTCTATAGTATCGGGGCCCAACAGAGTAGAAGGTGGAGGGCTTTGAGGCGAGGGAGACTGGCATCACCTGTGATGGACCCAGGCCTTGGATATGAAGGGCAGTTTGTCCCTCCTAACCAATGTTGGGGAGGATGGTGTGGGCAGCAGGAGGAATGCCTGAGCAGCTTCCACTGCCTCCGGGGTCATTGGTATCGGGAGCAACCCCAAACGAGTCCATGGTGAACCCTTAACTGGGAAGACAGGGCTGGCCTGTCGAGACAGGCCCTGCATCATTGGTAGTGGGCCATGACAAGGCTGCGGTGCCGGAAGTGACTGTGGTTGGTGCAGAACGGTACCGTGCTGTGCTGGGACTGTGGCGCTGGGGGCAACCTTGAGTGGTGTCAAGGGGCCGAGGTGCTGAGTCAGTGCCGTGGTACCCGGGTTGGTACCGAGCTTGTTCTTCGAAGGCCACTGACAGCATAGTGCCAGGCTGGCTCTGGTTCCGAGCCAGGTCTTGGCGCTGGGTGGGAACCCAAAGCCTTGGGTGAAGAGTGCAGAGCTTGTTCAGAGGCTAGGGCATGGCACCTTTGTTCCCTGTCCTTGATCATCCGAGGGTTAAACAACATACAAAGGGAAGAGGTGGAGACCAAGTGGTCTTCGCCTAGGCACCAGAGGCACTTCCCATGGGGATCATCCTGAGGAAAGGCCTTGCCACACTCAGAGCAGGATTTAAACCCTGGCATGTTGATTGACAATCTCTGATGTTCCGGCCCAAGAGTGGAGGATCCCTGTGGTGGAACTACGTCCATGAAAAGGTGCTCCCAGTCGGGCTAAAAGCTCATAGAAAGATGGAAAGGCTGCTTGCGTTCGCAAGGAGCGGACATTCCAGATCCGACGGGTAAGGTGGAAGAAATGAAACTGGGGAGGGGTTGGGAGGCGGCCATATATATAGCCACTGGGTGGCGTGGGGGGCGGTGGCCTCCTACCCTCTCCTGACAGGCTAGGACAAAAGCTTTTCAAACAAATCCACCACTCCGGGACGGAGACACTTATTACTAAATGCATCTGAGCAGTGCTCAAAGAAGAAGGAACTTACTGTGTTGAAACTGCTTTTAATCTTGTCTATAATTGCTACATTAAATTCATTAGAGGTTTGCTTCCATTTGCAACTCACAATGTAAAAATATCAATCTGGATAGGAGTTCTGCAGCATGATTCTCCTTGCACCGTGATCGAAATATTAAATACTTAATTTTGTAACTCCTTAAAGTGACTGGCTTTATGGTTACTTGAATGGTTTAAGTATTTTTCATCTAAACATTATTTTGAGCTGCTGTTCTTGCAGTGCATATGACACTGTATCTAGGGGCTAAACAGATTTCTCTGGAGTTGGGTGATCAATGGGGCAAGCATTTGGGGAGAGACAGTAGCTGGGGTGACTGTGTGAAGAGGGCCCAGGCTGGGCCCCAGATGTGTATGTGTCCTCCAATGTCCTCCTTTTTGTACTTTCCTGTCCTTTCCATGATTTGGTATCTTGTAACCCTACCTGGAAGTCTCTTCCAGGGAGCCAGGTGTGCCTGGGGACTCCCTGGTTGCCGCTCCCCCAACCGCATGAGCTGGAGCCATGGCTCCATAGCACTGGTGGGCGGTCAGAGGGGGATGCACGAACAGTGCATGCTCCCTCTCTCTGCTGGTGGGTGGAGCAGAGCTGCTCCACCTACCAGCCCTCCCTCCCTTCCAAAAGCAGCTGGTGCCTAGCTGGGCCTTGTGGAGTTGGGGCCCTGGAACTGCCTCTCTGTGGAGTTCAGGCCCCTTCTAGTGGCCACCCAAGGGGTGAATGGGCCCAATTCGGACCAGGGGTGGCCAGGTAAAGCCATCTGAACTCCACGGAGGGGCCATTCCAGGGCCCCGCCTCCACAAGGCCCAGCTAGATGCCATCCACTTTTGGGAGGGAGGGCCGGCTGGTAGGTGGAGGAGCGCTGCTCCGCCCAGCAGCAGAGAGAGGGAGCATGCACTGCTCATGCAACCCCTCTGCCCGCCTGCCAATGTTACGGAGCTGTGGCTCCAGCTCATGTGGTTTGAGGGGGGGCAGGAGGGGAGAATATGTTTTCTCTCCTCCTGGGTTGCCAACCCCTGGATTAGGTGAAGCAGTCTTGAGTTCGGGTGGTGTAGCATTTCTGAGTTCTGAATCAATAAGTGCTTCCTGAGCAGGAGGCAAAACAAAATAGCTACTGACATCTCGCAGGATTGAGAACCAATTTTCTCTGGGCCAGTCTGGAGCTATCAGTATCATGTCCACTCCATCCTTCTTTATCTTTAGGAGTACCTTGTAAATCAAGGGAATTGAGGGAAAGGCGTACATCAGTGGGCCCCCCATGGGATCAGAACTGCATCTGTGATTGAGCCCTTCTCTCAGCCTCTGAACAAATAGAATTGTTGACACTTCTGATTCTGTTGTGTTGCAAATAGGCCCATTTGTGGTAGGCCCCGCTGGCTAACTACATGGGACATCACCTCCATGTGCAGCGACCATTCATGGTGCGACAAGAAGGTTCTGCTCAGCGAGTCTGCTGCACCGTTTTCCACCCCTGGCAAGTGGGCTGCAATTGGAGTGAGGTCTAGTTTCAGAGTGTGTTCCCAAAGGCTGGTAGTTTCTGCACAGAGAGCTGGGGAGTGCACCCCTCCATGTCGGTTCATGTAAAACATGGCCATTGTGTTGTCTGTTAGAATGTGGACTGTTTTCCCTTTTACCAGATCCCGAAAAACTTGGCAAGCTACGTGAATGGCCCTGAGTTCCTACACATTTAGGTGAAGGGACCTGTCCCTGAGGGCCAATGTCCCTTAGGTTGAAAAACCCCCTGAGATGTGCCCCCCTAACCCACGTCCAATGCATCTGTAGTCAGAGTCACTGTGGGATCAGAGGTCTTGAAGGGAATCTGGCCCCTGGCAAAGGGCGGGTCCTGCCATATTTCGAGGGTTTCTAGGACTTTGCGGGGAACTGCCGGTACTTTGTTCAAGGACTGTCTCTGCGGATGGAAGACCGAGGCTACCCAGAGCTGGAATGGTCTCATTCTCAGTCTGGCTGTTCTGATCACTGAAGTTGAGGCCGCCTTGTGGCCCAATAACTGCAGGCACCGTCTGGCTGTGGTGACCAGAGTCCTCCAAAGCTCCATAATGATGGAACACATGGACTGAAACCTTGATAGGAGCAGAGATGCTTTGCCCTTCTTGGAGTCCAGTAAGGTCCCAATGAATTCTATCCTGCAGGTTGGGATGGATTTTGATTTTTCTTTCTTTACACAAAGCCCCAGGAGACTGCACAGCCTTTTTACCATGGTGACACTGTGGCAAGCCTGATATTTGGATGTTCCTTTTATTAGCCAGTCTATGAGGTACAGGTAAATCTTTATGCCCTGCCTTTGTAGATATGCTGCCACTGCCACCATACATTTTGTGAAAACTCTGTGAATGCAGGTGAGGACAAAAGCAAAGGACGCAAACTGGAAATGTTACCATCCCACTATGAATCTGAGGAACCTTCTATGCTTCAGTCTTATTGCTACGTGAAAGTAAGTGTCCTTTAAGTCAAGGACCATGAACTAATCCCCCTGCTCTAGAGCAGAGATGATTTGCAGGAGGGAAACCATGCTGAATTTTATTTTCCTTAAATGTTTGTTCAGAGCCCTGAGGTCCAGGATGGGTCTCAGTTTGCTGTTTGGTTTTGGAACTAGGAAGTATCTGGAGTAGAACCCCTTTCCCTGTTGACCCCTTGGGACCCTTTCTATGTCCCCTATGGAGAGTAGTTTTTCTCATTCCTTTTGTAAAAGAAGATCTAGCTCTGGAGCTCCGAGATGTGGAGGTGGGGGGGCGGGTTCCTATCTGGGGCATGGTTTTGAATTGGATTGAGTATCCTCTGGATATCGTATCCAATATCCAATGGTCGGTTGTGATTATGGCCCACTGAGGTAGATACCAGGTCAGTTGGGTGCTGAATAACGGGCTGAGTGGGGGAACAGGGGTCCTCTAGCTGTTTGTCAAAAAATATGTTTTTGGCCAGCTGACCGGGAGCTACTGTTCCCTTGTCAGGTTGTCTGGGTCGAGGACTGGGATTTTGAGCCCTTATGCACCCTGTTCCTTTTTCTCTCCAAGCCCCCACAGGGATGTTGCAACTGTTGGTAGGACCTCTGATGAGAGCCCTGTGTATGGCTTTGTTGCTGCACCTGCTGGGATTGTTGCTGAGGCAGTTGTGTCTGAAGCAGCGCCTCATTTCTGCTGGCACATACATGCCCAGGGACTTTAGGGTGGCCCTAGAGTCCTTCATCCTGTGCAGCTTAGAATCAGTAGGTTCTGCAAACAGGGTTGGACCTTTGAAAGGAAGGTCCTGAATGGTCTGTTGCATCTGTTGAGAACAAACCAGAGCTCTGAAGCCAGGTGCCTCAGCACATAGACACTGAGGAGGCTATGTTGTGGGAAGCAGTTGCAGATGCATCCCATGATGCCATCAACATGTCATTGGTGACCAGTACCCCTTCCTCAACCAGTGTCTCAAAATTCCTGAGCTGTTCCCTGGGAATCACATCACAAAACCTTTCTAGTGCCACCCGAGATGTTGAAAGCATACCTTTCCATAAGGGCATGGTGATTTGCTATGCGGAGCTGGAGGGTTGAGGAGGCGTATACCTTCTTACCAAAAAGGTCAAGTTTCTTTGCCTCTTTGTTTTTGGGAGTAGAGCTAGGCTGACCCTGCCTCTCTTTGTGATTGACCACATCTACCACCGGGGGACCCCAGGGTAGGGTGGTTGAAGAAGAAGGAGAATTTTTCAGGTATCTCTGGTCCACAACTTTGGATACAGGAGAAATCAAGGAAGGGGTTTGCCACTGTGGCTTTACAATGGAGTATATCCCTTTGTGTAGAGGAACCAAGACCTTAGCAGGCAGGGCTGCTTCCCCCAAGTCAAAGAGGGGGTTGAACTTTTCCTTGACAACCTCCAGGCAGGGCCGGCGCTGGGGTTTGTGGTGCCCCCCTGCAGCAGAGCAATGCTGGCACAGACAAATGACGTCATTAGGGGAGCACCATGGCACTGTTCCCTTTTGGTGCCCCTCAAATGCCAGCCCCCCCCCCCAATGCAGGGCCTGCTTACCACCTAGCACCGGCCCTGCCCCCAGATTTAGGTTGAAATTTGCTGTCATGTGTCTAAGCAGATCCTGTTGGGTGTGAGGGTCGTCTCTATATGCCAGAGGTCTTTGGCAGGTAGCTTCATCCAGAGAAGTGGCAGAAGGAATTCATGATCTATGGTACCACGTGGTGCCAGTGTCGGGCTCATCATCTGAGGAGCCAGGAGTCCGAGCAGATGACCGTGCTGAGGGTTGCGATGATGCAGGCTCATCCTCCGAAGGGTAGTTGAGCCATCTACTAGACCATTCCTCAAAGGATTGTGGGGTGGAGTCATGGCATGTCCTGGTGCAGCCCTTTACCTTTCAGGAGCTGCCCTCACTATAAAGCCTCTCTGGTGTCTACTCTGTGTCCCTCCCAGTGCCGACTAGGTTAGCGAAGGGGATGTTGCCATCAGTGAATGGTCTTTGGTACTAGGAGGTGAGGGGATTCAGTGGTGAAGAGTCAGGGAGTGCTTGCAGCACCACTTACCCGCAGGCTTTTCCCCTGTAGGAGGCGGTTCCAGGGACAATGGAGATCTGCGGCATCACAGTTAATCATCATACGGTGCCAAGGAAGCTGAGGTTGATCTTGCTCTTCTTGATCCTTGCGAGCAGGGCACTGATGGTTCAAGTGTCAACACAGGAGATAAGAGGTAACCTATGACTGAATGCTGCTCTGGCCCCAGTGTGGTGCTGGTTTCCTATGGTACTGGAGAAGAGTCTGCTGTTGGCTCCAGGGCTGGTGCCACCTCTGTTGCGGAGGACCACTCCTTGGCCTGACCTGCGTGGTGCCAGAGACATCAGCTCTGATAGGATTCTTGCAGCTGTGAATTTCTCCAGTGTTGAGGGGCCGGAGTGCATACCAAATCCTTTCCCCAGGGCGGAGTAGCTGGCAATGAGATAGCACAGCACCAAGGTGGTGCCAAGTCTGAGGCTGATCATGGCTTTATAGGAATAACTGGAAAGTGGCACTGGGCTTTTTCCAGTGCCAATCTGGCACGTGGTGCCAGCAGGTCCTTAGGCTTGGCAGATGTACCCACAGCCGGTAGCGTCACCTGATCCTGGGTGAGATTCCAGAGCCTCCGCTCCCTATCTTGGTGAGTTTTTTCTCTTGAATGACTTGCATATGGGACATTTGTCCGCCTGGTGTGACTCACCCAGACAAGAGAGGCATCTCTCATGAGGGTTGTTGATCAGAAATGCCTTGCAGCTAACTGTGCAGGGTTTAAATCCTTTTATCACACAAAAATAAGAAAAGCTAACTAGTGAGACAGCCACTTGCTTAATTACAAGGGTGGGCTGTTCCAGTACCGTTGCTGAGGGAGGAAAGAAGGAACTAGGAGCGTGAAGGTCAGGGTTGCATATATAGCTGTGGTTGCGGCACAGAGGGGGTATTGGCCGCTATCCCTAATCTGACACGTTAGGGCATGGATCTCAAACTGGGCCATGCTGTCCATACCGGGGCTGACGGGGTCATCTTCCTCTGTGGCACAGGCATCAGGGAGTGCTTCCGGTGATGCTTACCTGCCCATTCTCCAGCTCCCGAAGAAGTTTTGGGGGTATCAGAGGAATGGGCAAAGACCAGAGATGACGAGGAGGATGAGCTGGACCTGAGTCTTCTGGAGCCTTGAGAGCATGGTACCAAGTCCCAGCATGAGTGCCGAGAGGAGAGAGACTCAGAGCAGTCGTCAGCCCCATTTTGTGGTGCCAGTGGAGGGCTTGATGGTGCTGTGCTTGAGGGTGGTGCTGATCCTTGCATCGACTGCTCTCTGGGTACCGGAGCCAGAGTAGTCTTTGACCTGGCCTTCTTGGCTGGTACTAGATCCGGGTCTTGGCACAGAGCCTGTATCTTTGCTGGGGCTCACGGTGTCAACAGTACTGAAGACAGCCCCAATGCCAGTTCACAGGAAAGGGAACTCGGTGACTGAGGCAAACGGTGCCATGGTGGTACTGAAGAGGAAGCCTACCAGGGCTTTGAACTCTGCACCGCACTTCAGTGCCGAGACTCCAGTGCAGGAGTTGTTCAAGGTGTCGGCAGAGCACTAGTGGTTCAGGCACCATCAGAGGTGGGAGCGCGGGCCTCAGCAAGAGTGCATAAGTGTAGCTTTCTGTGCTTACAAATCATGCATTTAAAGGACTGGCAAATGGAGCAGTTCACCGTGAGGTGAGACTCACCCAGACAAACAAGGCATTTCTTGTGAGGATTGTTGAGTGGGAAAGCTTTGGAGCATGCTGGACATGGTTCAAAGCCCGGCATTTTACTTTCACACGAAGGAAAGACAGGCACTTGCTTCCACAAGTTTTGTCTAGTCTGAAACCATTGCTGAGGGTGGAAAAAGGAACTGGGAGGGTCAGGGTCACAGTCACCTAGATAGCCATGGTCATGGCACAGAGAGGGCATTGGCTGTGTGCCCTGACCTGATAGGCTGAGGGTAAAGACTCTGTAGACACCTGTAACTGAATGATGTGAGCAGTGCTCGAAGAAGGTTTATTTACAGAGGAGTGAAGAAGAAACCAACAGGGGAGAGGGGGCAGCAGTAACACAGAGTAACAGATAACACAGGACACTGCAGGCCCAGCAGTGCAGCAGGTTGAAGGCAGACAGTGAGCTCTATATCTGCACATTGAGTTCAGGAGTCCCAGCACAGCTCCAGTCCAGTGTTCAGTCCAGTAGCTCCTGGTCATCTTCAGTGCCAGCACCTTTCCCAGAGGAAAAAAACAAACAAACAAACAAACAAAAAAAACCCCAACCCTCTGATGCCTCTTTTGCCACTCTCTGCAACCCCAGAGAGACACCCTCCCCACTTAACTAACTACAGCCTCCCCCTTAGTCCCAGGCCAAGTCCCAGGCCCTGTATTTGTGGCCCCACAGCTCCGGATGGCCAGTCACATGGGTCCAGCTCTGTCCTTGGAACACTCTCCCCAGCTTAGTGTCCTCCTGTGGATACTGTCTTGGATGCCCCAGATCAGCTGCTCTGTCCTCCCTGGCTTCAGGCAGGGTCTTTCTCTCTGCTGCTTCTCTCTGGCTGGGCCTCCCCTCAGCCTTTCACTGCAGACCCCTTCTCCCTCAGCTCCTCACCTTCCTTCCAGACCAATCAGTCCCTGCCCCACAGGGCAAAGATTTAAAGGAACCACGTTCTTTAAGACCCCAAAGGGGCTGCAGGTGTATCCGTGCTGCAGCACATGGTTGGTCAGAAACTCTTTTGCTCTAGCCTGTCAGGAGAGGGCTGGCTCCCACCACCCCCTCGCCACACCATGGCTATATATGTGGCCGCCGCCCAGCCCCTCCTCAGTTTCATTTTGTCCTCCTCAGCAATGGTTTGTGGAACTGCCCACTCCTTGTGATCATGCAAGCAGCCTGTCTTCTTTTTATGAGCCAGCAGCTTGACTAGGAACACTTTTTTGGAGACATCGTTCCACGGAAAAGCATCTCGTTTTTCAAGTATCTGTCAGAGCAGCAACACCACTGCCCTCCACCGCCTGCCATGCCAGGGTTTAAATCTTATGTTGCTTGCAGCAAGGTCTTCCCATGGGATGACCCCCATGCAAAGTACCTTCAGTGTCTGGGTGAAGCCCAATTGGTCACCTCCTGCTCCATCTCTCTGTCCTTTAAGCCCAGGACAATCAGACACAGGAGCAAAGGCATTGTGCAAAGGTCTCAGGGCAAGCACGGCAGCCCACCCTGGAGGCTTCGGGGTCTCCTGCAGCACTGTGTGCCTCTTCGGCACTGGAACCTTTCCGGCGCTCTCCTCTAGAGAGTGCAAAAAGACTGGTTCAGTACTGGTGTCAGTACCGTGACGCCAACGCTGATCCCAGTCCCTCACGCAGGGGTCACCATGGGAGTGAGAGGAGTCGGTGCTGCTTCCCGCAACACCGGAGGCATTCAAGGCAGTGAAGGTGCTCCTCTTATTACCCACATCACCCTCTCCTGTACTCCACAGGAGGAGGGATAAGCCAGAGTTTGCCTCGAGGGCCTGGCTGCCCTGAAAGCACCACTGAACATCCTCTCTGGCCTCAGTACCAAATTCCCTGACACCAGAACCCATGTGTGAGAGCCCTGGTACCGTTGAGCCTTCTCCACAGTACCGTACCACTCTGCTGTCACCAGCACCATCGTTGCAGTCCCAAGCAGTTTCCCCTCCTTTGAGCCCAAAGGAAGGTGCCTCAAGGGGGTCTAAATGGCCCCATCCTAGGCTCCAGGCATCGTCTCCTTTTAGGTGCCGGCCTGTTGAATGGTCCCCTCAAGAGACCATGTCAGGCACTTGAGGTACCATGGAGCTCATCTCGGCACCGGCTCCTCCGGCACCTGCCAGAGCCCTAAACCTTGTGCCATGCTCCTACATGGGAGACCTCACGGCACATTTTGATCTTCTTCACCATGTTGCTGCCAATGCGGGGATGGAAGTTCACTCCTCTGAGGAGCCCACTGACACATCATTCGTGCCAATGTTCACGTCTGGCAAACCTATCACTGTTCCACTCCATTCTAGTGTTTGGGATCTCAACTCATCACGCTGGAAGCCCGTATTCCATTCTCCCAGTATCAGACATAGTGGGCCTCAAATATCAGGTCCCAGGGACAGAGTTTCCTTCCCTCACCCACCACCCGGTACCATCTAGGGGGGTGGTGGAAGCAGCGCTCGGCCCAAGGCAAATTCCCCGTGACCTCTTCCCAGCATCAAGGGATGCTAGGGAATTAGATCTTCTGGGGTGGAAGGTGTATTCCTCCTCCACCTTCCAGTTGCATGTGACCTATAATCAAGCCCTGTTGGGCAGGTATGTGATAGATGTGTGGGAGTCAATGAATAAGTTCAGGTACCTACTCCCACAGGAGGCTAGGAAGGACTAAGATGCCTTCCTGGAGGAGGCCAGGATAGTGTCCCAGGACCTTCTCCTATTGGCTTGGGATGCTGTAGACACAACCTCCCGCACAATGGCCTCAGCCATGACCCTCCAGCACATGGCTTGGCTTAGAGAAGTGGGGGTACCCCCTGCCCCCCAGCAGGTCATATTCGACCTTCCTTTTGACGGCGAGACTCTGTTCCCAGCAGAAACGGAGGCTGTAATCACTAGAGCCCAGGACTCTTGGGGGAAGATTAAGTACTTGAGCCTCTTCCCTTCAGAGGCCCCTGCCTGCCCTCCAACTCTGTAGGAATTTTACACCCCTGCCCTGATTCAGCCTCCATTTTGGCCTAGTGGCTGAGTTACGGTGCTTTCACCCCTGTGGCTTTGTTCCATTCTGGTCAGGAGAGTTTTCTCCCATCCTGGGCCTGCACCTCCTCTTGCTGCAGTGGACTCCAGTGGAAGCTTCTCCTGCCCTGGGCCCACCCCTCCTCTCACTGCAAAGAGATTCCTCCCTCCACTGGAGGTTGGAACCTCTCATTCTGGCTGCAGGTCATCAGTCTCCCTTTTAGGTAGGGACCACATTTGACCCCAGGCCTCGACACGCTTCCATCTACTACCCGGAGTAGTGGGTGCAAAAACATTCACCAAAGGCTCCCTTCATCTCTGGTGCCACTCGTTATTTCTCACAGGGGTTTTCTCCTATTGGCGGGGGAAGCCCCTGCTCCTGCTTCTTCATTCTCGGTGCTTCTCCTCTCCCCCTCGTGGGCACACAGGACAAAAACTAGGGTATCCCTGTTAAACTTGGGAGGGACAGCATTTCCTCTTCAGGACTCTCCATGGTGGAGTTAAGGGACTCCTCCCTCAATATCTCTGTTGTTACTTAGGTGAACACATGTTCACTTAGTCATGAAGGCCACACCTCCAGGTCCTGTGCACCTTGAGCCCACATGTTCAGATAGGTTTTATCCCTAAGTGGGCTCTGAACCTTCATGCTCTTCTCCCCTGGAAGGGGTTTTGTACCCCCCTTATAGTGGTGTGGAGCTCTTCAGGTTGTCTCCCCTTCCTACCACTCAAAGGGGTTTCCCTTTTTCCCACCTCTCGGTCCCACAACTACCGAACCCCTGTGTCCCGCAACATGGGCCATGAAACAGGCCCTCCACTGGCCAGCAGCTGTCTGGCAGGTCTGGGGCCCTACCCCTTTTCTCATTCTCTGAGCTTACGGGACTGGTCAACTCACTGTCAACTTGCCCGGGCTCCAAGCTGGAACAATGGTACCAGGCAATTAGGTGCCTAGCCTCTCAGATCCAACCCCTTGTATTAGAACCAGAGACTTTAGGGGCTATTAACCCTTTCCCCAGCCACAATCACCACCAGTCTATCTCCAGCTTAGGGTGAACACTCTTGAGCGTATCCCATCACGGCAGAGCCCCTGGCCTGACCCTCCATGTTTCCCTCTCCTTCCCAAATTGAAAAAGGGGTTTCTCCTACTCTTAGCAGAAAAGGAGCTCTGCTCCCCTAATATCTTAGCCTGGAACTTTTGGTGGGTAATGAGTCTGTTTTGCTGGGAAAACAGGGGTATTCTGGGACCCTACAACCCAGGGCTTCATCCCCTAGTCCTCAGAGGGGTTTTTGTTTTCATGGTTAGATGGAAGTGACCCAAGGCGGCTCAGTGAGCACCCTATGGATGTTGGGAATGCCCCTAGTAGCCACCCACTGACAGCACAGGCATACTGCCCCAGTCTATCCCCTCGCTTCCTCATGATGGGGCCTGGTAATCTGTGGACCATCTGTCCCCTTTCTCCTCTTGTGGGATGAATTTCTGCCCAGCTATGGTGGTCAATCCCTCTGACATTGACCCAGAGGTCAGTTGTAAATACTCATTGTGAACATCAGCCTATATGGCTCCCTGGAGCCTGCTTACCCAGTGGGCATCTTCCCGTTAGACCACCCACCTTCAGGGTACTCTATAGACCAGCTATCCTTCTTCCCTTCAAGTGGGATGAAATTTCTGTCCAACTCTGGCCATCAGGCCCCGATACTGACCCAGAGGCCTGTAGTAAATATGCATTCTGAACATTGGCCTAGTTGCTTTCCCGCCCCTTTTCCCCAGAACCTCCTCACCTGGCAGGTCTCTTTTCCCATTAGAGCACCCACCCTCAACTTTAAACTAGCTTTAAACTAGGTCTGACGGGGGAAGGGGACCAAAGCCCACAGGTAAGTGACAATGTGGGAGACCAGGCGGATGGGATGGAACTTGGGGGGTGCCGGGACTGTAACTCCAGGGATAGAAGAGAGGGTAGTTGGAACATGTGGGGGGAATCAAATAACCTTCTTAGATGCTCTAATGAAGCCCTAATGCCTGAGGCAGGTGGGGGAGGTCAACACCAAAAGAAAATGCAGGGAGGTAGATACAATAGAATTGAAAATCAAAATGGGATAATAGGGCAATCAGCCAGGTATCTTAGGTGCCTATACACAAATGCAAGGAGCCTGGGAAACAAGCAGGAGGAATTGGTAGTACTGGCACAGACAAAGAACTGTGACATGATTGGGATAACAGAGACATGGTGGGATAGTTTGCATGACTGGAGCTCTGCAATAGATGGGTATAAACTGTTCAGGAAGGACAGGCAGGGAAGGAAAGGGGGAGGAGTAGCACTATATGTAAAGGAGCTCTATGACTGCTCAGAGCTTCATTATGAAAGTGGAAACAAGCCAGTTGAAAGTCTGTGGGTTAAGTTTAGAGGGGAGAGCAACAAGGGGGATGTTGTGGTAGGTGTCTGCTATAGACCACCAGATCAGAAGGAGGAGGTGGATGAGGCATTCTATGGACAACTGGCAGAAGTTTCTAGAGTACAGGCCCTGGTTCTCATGGGGGACTTCAATTACCCTGACATCTGCTGGAAGGCCAATACAGCAGTGCACAGGCAATCCAGGAAGTTTCTGGAGAGTGTTGAGGACAACTTCCTGGTACAAATGCTGGAGCAGCCAACTAGGGGCCTTGCACCTCTCGATCTGCTGCTCACAAATAGAGAAGAATTTATCAGGGAAGTAAAAGTGAATGGCAGCCTGGGTAGCAGTGACTATGAAATGATTGAGTTCAAGTTGATGATTAAAGGAAAGAAGGAAAGAAGCAAAATGCAGACCCTGGACTTCAGAAAAGCAGATTTTGTCTCCCTCAGGGAACTGATGGGCAGGATCCCTTGGGAGGCTGGTCTGAAGGGGAAAGGTGTCCAAGAGAGTTGGGTGCATTTTAAAGAAACCCTGCTAAGGGCACAAGAAGATACTATTCCGATAAGGAGAAAGCACAGCAAATGTGGAAGGCGCCCACTGTGGCTTAACAGAGAGCTCTGCACTGAGCTGAAGCATAAAAAGGACGCTTACAGGAAGTGGAAGCTAGGACAGATGACTAAGGAGGCATATAAAGACATTGCTCGGGACTGCAGGGGTGAAATCAGAAAGGCCAAAGGACAAATGGAGTTGTGACTAGCAAGGGATGTGAAGGATAACAGGAAGGGGTTCTACAAGTATATCAATAGCAAGAAGAGGATCAGGGATGGTGTAGGTCCCTTACTGAATGGGGCAGGCATCCTCGTGACAGAGGATGAGGAAAAAGCTGAAGTGCTCAATGCTTTTTTTACTTCAGTTTTCACAAGCAGGGTGAGCTCCCAGCCCACTACACTAGGTACGGTAGACTGGGGAGAAGAAGAGAGGCCCTTGGTGACAGAAGGTCAGGTTAGGGACTGCTTAAAGAAACTAGATGTGCACAAGTCCATGGGGCCGGATGAACTGCATGCGAGGGTGCTGAGGGGGCTGGCTGATGAGATAGCAGTACCATTGGCCATTATCTTTGAAAACTCGTGGTGAAAAGGGGAGGTGCCAGAGGACTGGAAAAAAGCAAATATAGTACCTATCTTCAAGAAAGTCAAAAAGGAGGATCCAGGGAATTACAGACCTGTCAGCCTCACCTCAATCCCTGGAAAAATCATGGAGCAGCTTCTCAAAGAATCCATCCTGAAACACTTGGAGGAAAATAGAGTAATCAGGAACAGTCAGCATGGATTCACCAAGGGTAAATCATGCCTGACCAACCTCATCGCCTTCTATGACGAGATGACTGGATTTGTGGATGCGGGAAGAGCCGTTGATGTGATATACCTTGACTTTAGCAAGGCTTTTGATACAGTTTCCCACAGCATTCTCATTGGCAAATTAAGGATGTATGGGTTAGATGCGTGGACTGTAAGGTGGATAGAAAACTGGCTAGATCAACGGTTTCAGCATGTACGAATCAATGGTTCCATGTCAAGTTGGCAAGCAGTAATGAGTGGTGTGCCCCAGGGGTCGGTCCTGGGGTCAGTTCTGTTCAATGTTTTCATTAATGATCTGGATGATAGATTGCACACTTAGTAAGTTTGCGGATGATACCAAACTGGGGGGAACGGTAGACACCCTAGAGGGCAGGGACAGGATTCAGGGAGACCTAGACAAATTGGAGCAGTGGACCAAGAGGAATCTCATGAGGTTCAACAAGGACAAGTGTAAAATCCTGCACTTGGGGCGAAAAAACTCCATGTACTGCTACAGGCTGGGGAGTGATCAGCTAAATAGCAGCACTGGAGAAAAGGACCTGGGAGTCATGGTGGATGGGAAGCTGGATATGAGTCAGCAGTGTGCACTTGCTGCCAGAAAGGCCAATGGCATACTGGGCTGCATCAGAAGAAGTGTTGCCAGCAGATCGAGGGATGTGATCATTCCCCTCTATTCTGCACTAGTGAGGCCACATCTGGAATACTGTGTCCAGTTTTGGGCTCCCCACTGCAAAAGGACATGGACAAATTAGAGAGAGTCCAGAGGAGGGCAACAAAAATGATCAAAGGGCTGGAGCACAAGCCCTATGAAGAAAGACTGAAGGAACTAGGCTTATTTAGCCTGCAGAAGAGAAGACTGAGGGGGGATTTGATAGCAACCTTCAACTACTTGAAGGGTTGCTCCAAGGAGGATGGAGCTCAACTGTTCTCGGTAGTAACAGAGGGCAGAACGAGAAGCAATGGTTTCAAGTTACAGCTGGGGCGGTCCAGGCTGGATATTAGGAGAAACTTCCTTACTAGGCGAGTGGTGAAGCATTGGAATAAGCTGCCTAGAGAGGTGGTGGAATCTCCATCTCTGGAGGTATTCAAGGCCCAGCTGGACAAAACCCTGACTGGGATGATCTAATGGGAGTGGTCCTGCTTTTTTTGGCAGGGGGTTGGACTAGATGACCTCGTGGGGTCCCTTCCAACCCTATGGTTCTATGATTCTATGATTCAAGGTACCAGTAATACTGCAGTCTCCCTTCCCAGTGATTCCTGCTCTTTTAGCTCATGGGTTCCATTAAGGAATAGCGATAGCCTCTTCTAGGCACACATAAGGTTTTGGTGCCAGGCAGCTATGAGACCTTTACAAGGATGGTGGGAACATGTTACCAGTTCTATCCTGAAATACCGAGTAGTGACCTCAGATCTTGGTGAGCCAGAAGACCCCCCCCACCAATTGGTCATCTCCCTACTCCCTTCTTAGTGAATAAAAAAGAAAAAAAGAAAAGAAAAACAGAGTGAGAAAACAGACAGAAAGGGGGGGAGTTGGGGTTGCACCTTGTCATGGTGACATACCCCCACCCCATCTCGTTAGAGGGAGTCTTTCCCCTCATGTGCCCTGGACCCTCGAGATCTTTCTCTTTGCACCCCTTGTACTGGGATCCCCAGGATCTGCCCATTATGAAGCTGGGTATGTTGCCACTAGGTACACTTCACTATGTCCCTTGCATGCATCAGTGCTGCGAATTCAGGAAATAGTGCCAGGGCCATGGCCGCAGAGAAGGCCATTTGTCCCGTAGCTGAGTTCCCTTGCCTTGGTGCCCACAGCAAACCATTGACCATCAGGCCTCGGTTACTAGATGTCCCCTCTAGATCAGCGTAATGCTTTGAAGTGTTTAACAGCTCCCTCCCACGAGAATACTGGGAGTGTTACAATGCCTTTGGTGCAGGCACCTCGGCCTCACGTGATGCATTATCAGTGGTATAGCTTCCCCAGACACAGATGGTCATGCCATCGCTACAATTGAGGTTAAGCACTCTTGTCTCCTTATGGTGATTTAAGACAATTGCGTAGGTATTGAGTCCTAATTGGCAGTCATCCCTTGCCCCTGATCTCCCTTCACTCTTTCCACCGGACTAGGGAAAGCGTAGCTTTCCCCTCTGTCCTTCCTCTTTTCCTTGCATCTCACAGCATTCTGTATCTGCAACTAGTAGATGGATAGCTCCAGGGTTATGCTACCTTCTCTGGCAATCTTCACACCCTGAACAATGTTAGTGCCAGAATACTGGGCTCTTTTACCTCAGCAGTTCTGTATTGCCAACTGCTCAGATCTTCATGCTGAGTTGTAGTGTTGATCATACCCTCGCATGCATCTCCATTTGAATTCTCATACTAAAGTAAAGTTAAGCTTTCCTCCCCTTCACAGATCAGAAGGCTCTCCAATGCAGTAGGACTCATGTAACTAACTTACTGATCCTTGCCTGGAAGGTAGAATTTTTGGTAACAATTACCTCAACTAGAAGGGTCTCAAGGTTGAAGGCATTTCCTCAGAACCCCACATACGAGGTTCTTCTCACTAGGGGCCTCTATCCTCCACTTGGGTCAGATTCTCCTGCCCAGGCTGCTCTTTACCTGGCCCTCAGTTACAATGCTGATACCCTAGGCACCTCTGAGGGACCTCACTGGCTTGTGGAGGGCTACCTTTTGTGGAAAAAACAGTGCTGAAGGCAGCCAGGGCCAACTCTGCCGACCATCCACGAGCACGGCTAGCAGTCACATATTACTGAATGTATTCAAGCAGTGCTTGACGAACAATGGTGGGTTACTTGCCAGTAACTGTCCTTCTTCAAGATGGGCTGCTTGGATTCATTCACAACCCTCCCACCATCTCCGCAACTCAGAGTTGACAACTTTTAGGGACTGAGGAGGGGCCGGGTGGTGGCCACATATATAGCCATGGAGTGGTGGCTACCAGCCCCCTCCTGACAGGCTAGGGCAAAAGAATTTCCGACCAGTTGTGTGCTGCGGCACAGATACACCTATTACAGAATGAATCTGAGCAGCCCATCTCAAAGAAGAACAGTTACTGGTAAGTAAGCCACTATTATCAGTTTTGATTTTTACTGCATTTTGCTGGGAAACTGGATTATTTTATTTTGTGTAAGGGTCACTGGAGAGACTGATTTATCTGTCCACCTGTCAGGTTCTCCTTCTATGCAAGACTTGGGCAGTGGGATTTCAGTTGTACCTTGGCTCTCTGCACAGGCTGGATTTCACCCAGCATCTGACCGTTACACTTACAGAAAAGTCTCCATAAACAGCTTTACTGGCAGTCATTTCTTTAGTGGTAACACAGACAAGACACTTCTTTCCAGTTTGGAATGTGACTGAGGGACACAAGCTTTGTAATGGTGTTTTCAGGCCAAATATTTAACTGCATTCTGTTGTTAAGTGTATTGGACATGGGAAGTTTGGGAGATGGAGCACTGAGTGGATCACTCTGCACAGGTGCTGGCACTTAGAAGACAGTGCAGAAGCTCCTCTTACACTGGTGCCAGTCAGCATGTCTGAGATGCCTTTACATCCAATGTCTGTTGCTGCAGGTTTTGCATACACTTCTTCAGTGGCTACTGGCAGAGCTATAACTATGGCAGAGCCAACGATGCAAAGCCCCGGGCAGCCCAGAGTGGCTCAATGGAGCCACTTTATCAGAGGGGAGACTTTCGCAGCGCTGGCTCCAAACACTGCTAATGGGAAGGGGCGTGTTCCAAATGGAATGTGCCCCGGGAAGCAAAACGGTGGGTTACTCAGCAGTAACCATCCTTCTTTGGGATGGGCTGCTTGGATCCATTCAGTAAGAGATGTCTCTGTGCTGCAGTACCGGATTGGTCAGAAAACTTTTGTCCCAGCCTGTCAGGAGAGCATAGGTGGCCTCTGCCCCTCGCGCCACCCTGTGGCTATATATACGGATGCCTCCCGACCCCTCCTCAGTTCCTCAGAGTCGTCAACTCCAGATGAGGGGATGGAGGGGAGGGACCTGAATGGATCCAAGCAGCCCATCTTGAAGAAGGACCGTTACTGGTGAGTAACCCACTGTTCTTCTTCGAGCGCTGCTCGGATGCATTCAGTAATAGGTGACTACTAGCCATGCTGATGGATGGCGGGTGGAGTTGGGTCTTCTGCCTTCAGCACAGCAAAACACCCCAGATGGGAAGAAGCCCAGCAAGCAAGATTTTAACCAGGGCCAAGAGACAAACTAGGCTCTAGCCGTGGCATCGAATAATCAACACTGAGGGCCAACCCAAAGTCAGGGGCAGGACCGAACCTGCTGAGACTTATGAGTGTGGGCAGGACGGACTGAGGTCACTGTAACGAGGATGAAGAGCGCAACATGAAAACATAGAGGGTTACATTTGGGTGCTCCACCTAAGTGGTATAGCACAAGGTATGAAGACCAGAAGATAAGAGTCTGGCCATAGGGTCTTGCAGCGTGAGCTCATAGAGAAATGCTGGAGGCCAAGGCATGTGGGGTGAGCTGTAATGACTGTGGCCCACACAGGAAACAATGAAAGGGATGAACATTATCCCATGGACTGAGCACATCGCAGCCCGAGCCAGGATGCAAAGAGTCACGGTTTAGCCTGGAAAGCTGCGGACTACACAAGTAGAAGTAGGAGGGAGGAACCTTATCCCCTGAACTGGCTACAACCAGCCCTAATGGGGCCTGGTCAATGAGAGTAGGAGTGAAATTATGTAGTTGCACTGGGAAAGGGGGACCCCGAGATCGATCGAGAAGGGTCTGAGCAAGACACTTCAAGCCAGAACACTGAAGGCCAAAGCCAAAAGTGGTTCGGTGGGAGGCACAGGGCATGCTGGCTACAGGATCTCAAGTTAATACGCAAAGTGCACACTTCCAGCCGAGTATGGTACTGGAATCCCAGTTTCTCACTGGAGGGATAGTCCAGGGCACTAGCACCCACAGGGCAGCATAATGGCCTGAGGTGGTGCTGATGGTTTGGTACCTGTAAGGGCCTTGGTAGTGTGAGAACTCATGGACAGAGCCCGTTTTTCGCCTGTAATCCTGTGGGATTCCAGCATCACGAGGACTGTACGAGAAAGGGAAAAGGGAAGGTGGGAAACAATGCCAGCTGCCGCTTGGCCATCCAGTCAAGGTTGCCAAAGGGCTCGTAGAGCTGCTGTATTAGGGATATGGTCTCGCATGCCTACGACACCACCGAGAAGGATATTGCTGCTGCTACGTTGCACCTACATGAGAACCAGGGGAAAAGACATTGAGACAGAGCTACCCCAAAAAAATATGGTTGCCAAGGGAAAGAGAGGTCAGCTTTTGACCACCTGGGGAGTGAAGCTGCCCACAGAGTATCAACCACGGTATCACAGAGGCATCTTGGGTTTAGAGAACCCAATGTGGAGGGTTATGTCCAGCCGGAGAGCTGGATAGCATTCCTTGTGGGGGATACAAGCCTCTAAATTTCTGAGTACTTCAGAAACAGGAGTTCTGACCTGTTTCCCTCTATCTATTACATATATATATATACACACATATAAGCACACACATATAAACCGGTCTCTCAAGGAGGTGAGGGAAAACAACCATCCTCATAAGGTCGTCACCAACATCGCATGGAGGTGACACCATGGTTTGAACTGCAGATCCCCAAGCAGGTACAGTGGGTAGATGCGGGCCCAAGGAGCAGTGACCTCTGCCAGGGTATGTGTGTCCGAAAGATAGGGAGGGCAGTTACAAGTAACTCGGTGGAGGAGCTTTCATGCCTGGAGTGCGGGCTTTTGCACGCTATGACGGGGGACTGATGCCATGAAAGTGAAGGTTGATGTGGAAGCCCCAAGATAAGGTATCCCACTGCAGCTCCCCTGCCATGGGAAGAACGACGTTGGCACCGTCCTTATAAGTTCCCTGATCTGGAGGATTCCAAGTAAGGTACACTAGGGCTATGTCCACATGCAGGGCATTGTTTCAAAATAAGGTATTTCAAGACAAGTCATTTTGAAATAAAGCCCTTCTTTCAAAATGACTTAATTTGAAATAATCAAAAAACCAAATCAAAATGAGGGAAAAGTGGGAATCGAAATAGCATGTCCACACTGTGGACTTGCTATTTTGATTAAGGGGAAGGGCACCATGGGAGGTGTGGAAACATGGCTGCCTTCCTGTGCCATGTCGGTGGCCATGTTGCCAGCCAGTCCTACAAAAGCTGGCCCCGACCTCACTTCCCTGTCCATTCTGGCTAGTAGGACTCTGCAAGCGACAGACATGGACACTGCCCGGTTGCCCAGCCAGCGCCGTGCAACACAGAGACCATCTGCCCACCTGCAGAGTGTCCTGCTGATGTGGGACACTCTGCTTGCAGACCCAGATGGTTCCCAGCCTGTGCCTGAAGCTGTCAACCAGCTGGCCTGCAGAGCAGAGCTACTGCCCTGCCCCCTCTATGCCTCGCCAGGTCTGGGCCTTTGGAGACCAGCCCAGACTGGTGGGAGCGGGTAGTGCTGCAAACCTGGGGGGGCGACCAGTGGTGGAGGAACATCTGGATGAGCAGGGCCAGCTTCAACCTCCTGGTCGCAGAACTTGCCCCGCTGCTGTGCCGAAGGGACACCAGCATGAGGTCTGCCATCCCTGTGGACAAAAGAGTGGCCATCACCCTGTGGAAAATGGCCACTCTGGAGTTGCACAGGTCTGTGGTGCACCTCTTCGGCATTGGGAGGTCCACCACTGGCAACATTCTTGTGGAGGTCACCAGGGCCATCAACCAAATCCTGCTGTGACACCTGGTCACACAAGAGGAGCTGCAGGACACCATTCCTGGCATGGCCACACGGGGCTTTTCCAATTGTGCAGGGATCCAGGATGCCATGCTGTGGAGAAGTGGGAACCCTCTGCTAGGTTAGTAAGGGAAGACACGGGTGTTGACCCTCTATCTTTTCTATTTGGGTGATGGGACACAGGTGGGTGATATGGGGTAGAGCCACTAGGGGGAGGGGGGTAGTGTTCAGGGAGCCTGTACCTGGGACCCCCCCGCTGGTCACACTGGATTCAGCTGGTTGGGCCAGGGGGCAGAGAGGTGGGCAGAGCCAGGAGGGGAACAAAGGACCGGGGGAAGGAGGGACGAGAGGGAAAATGGGGGTCCAAGAGACAGGACCCTGCCCTGGGGTGTAGCCCTAATCCCCTGGGGGTTTCACTGGTGGTCGTTCTGAGGATGCTGATACCAACTGTCCTTGCTGCTGTATGAACTGGTTTGCTAATAAACCCGCTGATTGCCACACTGGCTGAGAGTCGCTGCTGATTGGGATGGCTGGGACCTTCCTGGGGGGAGGAAATCCCCTCCCAGGGAGACCAGACAAAGCAAGGATCGGACTCTCTGAGCCTGGAGTTGGGGGGCTGGCTGCACGGAGCAGGGAGACCCGAGGTGCTGGATGGGAGGAGACTCCACTGTGGCAGAGACCTGACTGGCTGTGGACAGAGGGGATCCAGGAGGCTTGTCTGGGGTCTCCATCACACATGCACATCCCCATGTGAGCCCCAGAACACAGAGCTGCAGAGTACCAAAACTGCAAGGGGCACCATTCCATCATCTTGCAGGCCCTTGTGGACCAACAGGACATTTTCCAAAACTGTTACATGGGATGGGCAGGGAGGGCCCATGATGCCAGGGTCCTCAGTAACTCTGCCCTGTACCAGGACATGGAGGTGGGCACCTTCTTCCCCCCTCATAACATCAATGTTGGGGGAGTGGAGGTGCCCGTCCTCATTGTGGCAGACGTGGCCTATCCCCTGCACCCATTGCTCATGCAGCCATACGCAGGGCCCTCAATCCTCGATGGCAGATCTTCAATCGCTGGCTGAGCTGCTGCCACCAGGTGGCTGATTGGGCATTTGGGCACCTCAAGGTATGCTGGAGGTGCCTCCTTACATGCCTCCACCTCGCGGAGAGGACAATGACTCAGGTCATCAGTGTGTGTGTGGTCCTGCACAACTTCTGTGAGCAGCGGGGTGAGCCCATTGCAGCTGCCTGGGAAGCTGAGGCACAACTCCTCGCTGGGGACTATGAGGAACCCACAGCTATGCCCCTACAGAAGCAGCCGTCCCAGAGAGCTATGACAGTGCTGGACGCACTGATGACCACCTTCACCCTGGAGGAACTCTGAGGGCCAGGCCTGTCCTGCCCCACACCACCCTCTCCCCGTTCACCCAGAGCCAGCCCCCACCCATCCACCCACACTGTGAACTACCCCCAACAAAACCAAGAATGCATTTCAAACATTTATTAACAAAACGGTTTGGGGCAGGGAAGGGCTGGGGAGGGTTATGGGATGTGGCAAAGTGGGGGCAGTCTGGGGGGGGCAGCAACTTGGAAGCAGAAGGGGGAGTTTTGGGGGGAGCCAGCAACTTGGAAGGGGGATATAGATTTGGATGAGGGAGTGGGGGAGTCTGGGTGGCAGGAAAGAAGTTGGGTAAGGGCTGTGGGGGGGGGGGACAGGGGGTGGTGATGTTCCCCGCCCCTGTCCATGGCCACCCTGGGTCCAGGGTTGCCTCTGGGGAGGGCCAGGCGGCGGACCCCCTGCAGCTGCTGGAGGGGCCGTCTGCTCCACCAGCTGGCGGAGGCTGGTTGCAATCGCCTCTACTGCGGTGGGCAGGCGGTTGCAGAGGCACTCAATGGCGTGTGCCTCGAGCCCGCTGGCCTGCGCCTGGCACTCAATGTCCTGCGCCTGGCGCTCCAGGGCAGCAACCACCCGGTCATCTGCCACTGACGCCTGCTGCAGCAGGTGGAGGGCTGAGTCCTGCCTCCTGGCTTGTTTCTGCCGCCAGGCCTGGGTGGACACCTCAGTCGACTCCCCCAGCTCTTCAAGGCTCTCCAGGATCTCAGCTCACATCTGGGGGGGCCCTTCTCCTCCGCTGTGGTGGCCTCGGGCTGAGGCGTCTGGCAGGCAGTGTGGCATGGTGAGTGGCTGGG
>ML682007.1:37523108-37549198 GCA_007922195.1 Podocnemis expansa | reverse complement strand
GACCTGCTGGAGGGAAGCAGAAAACACAGTTGGCCCCTGCTGCCTGCTGGCCTTGTCTGTGTGCAGCCTGTCTGCAGCACGCACTTCTGCCATGACTGTCAGCAGGACTCAGGATCCCATGGGACATTTCCCTGGGGTAGGGCTACCATATCCCAAAGCCTCAAAAGGAGGCCAGGAAAGTAGAAAAAGGAGGATATTGGAGGACACATGGGAGACAATGTAGTATGGATGTGATATTCTTCAGTGTTTAGGGGGCCCTGGAACACTTTCCCATACAACTAAGGATTCTATGGCATTCCAGGATACTTCAACCCCTACAGTAAAAAGCCTAACAAAATCCTGTATTTTAAAATGCCTGCCAGACAGACAATGTATGATAAACAGAACAACAGGACAGTAAAAGGGGGACCATGTTCTCCTTTTGCCTGGCATCTGGTAACCGTACCCTGGAAGCACACATGCTAGTGGTGCCCACAGTGGTGAGGTGGACTCACCCACACCTTCCTCTAGGGGGGTCTCCCAAGGCCACTTGCCACTGGCAAGGCCTGCATGCTCTCCATCCCACCCAAGATGCGACTGCATCTTTGACACCCAGCCCCTGTTAACCACCCCCAGGCACACAGGGGCCTGTGACCCTGGTGCCACCTGTCTCTCAGGGACCCGTGGCCATGGGAGGGCCTCTGCACCCACTGACCCTATGCCCTACCAGGCCCACTGCCCGGCCCTGTACCCCCTTGCTGCCCATGACCTAGACAGGCCCAGCCCTGTGTGCCTCTACAGGACGGAGATACTCACCCACGGGGGCTCCAGAGGTCTGGCACGATATCCTGGTGTCTGTCTCGGAGTTGGCAGGGTCTGGGATGGTGTCAGGCCCTTGGTCCTCGGTACTGCTCTCCACCTCGGGGCCGGGGAACAGCTTCGGGGTCCCAGGGGTAGCCTCTGTCACTGATGGTGGTGTGGCAGGAAGCTGCCTGACAGAGACTTCCAACCCCATCTCCGCAGCCTCCAGGCCAGAGGATGGGCTCTGGCGTGCCCCTGTATCCACCACCTCGGTGGGAAGACTGCTGGGCTCCAGCCCCAAGAATTCATGGAGCTCGTCATAAGAGGGGAGGATAGCAGTGCTACCTGCCCCTTGGAGCGCCTGGGCCTCGCGGGTCCTGGCATGGTCCTGCCTGAGACCCTTGATTTTACTGCGGACCTTCTCCGTGATCCGTTCATGCCCTTGTTCGTACATCACTGCAGCAATGTCCACATAAGTGTCCTCCCTTTGCCAAATGCTGAGGAGGCAGTGGACCTCCTTGGGTGCAATGTTCCCTCTAAGAGGGGCTGGCAGCTGAGCAACTCAGGTTGCTCGCTGTGCTGCTCCCCCTCCCCCCCGCAGGCCCACTCCCGGCTGCCCCCCCGCCCCCACGGGCCTGCTCCCAGCTGCCCAGCCACCTCCACAAACTTACCTTGGGGCTGGAGCTGCACGGCCCAGCCACAGCTCCTGGGTCCAGAGAAGTACTACGGAGTATGCTCAGATTTTCTGGGCATGCTCCGTTAGAGCTTCTCTGGGCCAGAGTTTTGAAAACTCCCTGCTCCACAGGAGCTAGGGACTCTGGCTGCTGGCCATGCGCTGCTGGCAGCCTTCTCTGCGCTGGCGGCTGTGGCAGGCTCCAGTGCAGCACACCAGCGCAGCTTAGAGGAAACATTGGTGTCCAGGTCGGGGCATGGCGTCACCCCCCTGCAGCATTGCTGCCACATGGTGCCATGCTTTGAGAAGCCTCTGGCCATGCTGGCTGGCATGTGCAGGGAGGAACTTCCTGTTTCCCCAGGGTGCCGTGCACCCTGGGAAGAAGGTCACACTTTATTTCAAAACAACACTTGTTTTGAAATAAAATGTCTGGATGACAGTTATTTCGAAATGATTTTTTTCAAAATAACCATCATTTCAAAATTGCTTGTCCCAATGACATTATTTTGAAACACATTGTTTCAAAAGAGAAGGGGTTTAAGCCGTTTTGAAATGACAGCTCTTGTTTGGAAACGAGGGAGCCTGTCATTTCAAAACAAGAGAACATCGTGTGGACATGCCAGTTTTCATTTTGAAACAACCACTGTTGTTTTTAAATAAAAACCTCGTGTGGACATACCCTAGGTCTCTGCTTTGCGAGTGAAGGGGGGTGGGGAGGAAGGGGAAGATATGAGGAGGGCTGGCCACTGCTTCTGGTAGGGTGGGCCTAGGGCAAGGACTCCCAAGATAAGGTGTCCTGATAACAACTGAGGTTGCCCGCAAGGGAAGGAGCGGTTACAGAGCCTCAGATTCCGTGAAGAAGGGGGATATAGGGTGGCAGGGGTTGAACCGCTCTGCCTTGGCCTTCCCGGAAGGCTAAGGTCCGCCTTAATGATGTGGACGCGTCCCGCTTGACGGGTAGGGTAATGGAGCTTCTCATGAAGCCGAGGTGTCGAGAGCCACAGTAGAGCTGGTCTACTCGGCGTGCCGACGGTGTGCTAGTGAGGGGACGGTGTGTCCCCCTCGACCCAGGAATGAGAATGGACCTACCTGATGTAGGATATTTGGGTAGACAGGAGTGGTTCTGTGTCCCGATGAATGCTGTGTCTGCACGTGTCGGAGCCTCTGCAGCCGTGTCTGGGGCTGCTATGAGAAGTACTTCTTGTCCCTGGCAAGACCCATCCTGTCACGAACCAGCACAGGGGCTGTCGGTTGAGGGGTACCTGAGAAAAAGGGCGGGGGGGATGGATCCACCCTCAGTGCCCAAAGTAACAGCTGCTGAGGATGTTTAGGAGTGGACCTTGGTATGATGCCTTTCTAGAGGAAGGTACCATAACTTCCCAGAACCTCCTTCTCTCAGCCCATGACACTGTGGATACAGCCACCTGGACTATGGTCTCGGCTGTAACTAACCACTAAGTGGCCTGGCTCAGGGAGGCTAGAGTGCCCCCTAGTGCACAGCAAGCGTTGGAATTTTGTGACCGACTCCCACACATCCAGCAAATATCTGCTGGTTATGGCTTGGTTGTTTGCCACTCATAGCTGGAAGGTCGAGGAGGAGTAGACCTTAAGGCCCAAGAGGTCCAGTTCCCTGGCTTCTCTGGAAGATGGGAGGGGGTCACTAGGGGGTTCCCCCGGGCCTAGCATCATTTGCACCATGTCCCTCGGGGGGACCAGGTGATCGGCGAGGGAAGGGAAGTCTGATTCGGGCACCCATGTATTTAATGCTCGCCATGTCTGAAACTGGGGAAGTAGAGCTTGGACTCTGCCAGTGGGAAGACATGAGGTCCCAGGTGCTCAGATGGAGTGGGACTGTCATGAGTTCTGCCGAGGCAAAGGCTGGCCTGAAGAGGGTATCCAGAGGGGGACCCGAGGGCTGTACCTCCATCCCTAGATGGACTGTAACGTGACGCAACAAGTGTAAGTGCACCGACAGATTCCCCGTATAGGAACCCAGTGCTGGGGACAGGGCAGTACCGGGAGCTCACCGTGATGGGGAGAGAATGTCCCGGGGGGACAATTCCTGTGGGTGGAAATGGAACAGCCACGGTGCCGAAGTGCAGTGCCAAGGTCGCTTGGAGCCCCTTAATGGCCCTTCCTCCATGCTGGAAGTGGGGGAAGGAGATTGCAACTCCAGGGGTGGTACCGGCAATGGCAAAGTGATATGTTGCTGTGCGGATGGCCCTACGGTACCAAAGCCCAAAAGAGTAGAAGATGGAGGGCTGTATGGCAAGGGAGAGTGACACCCACGATGGGCCCAGGCCTTGGACGTAAAGGCCGGTTTGCCCCTTCTAGCTGGGATTGGGGCAGGTGGTGTGGGAAGTAGGAGGAGGGCTCGAGCAGTCTCCACTGCTTCAGGGGTTGACGGCATGAGGAGCGACTCTGAGAGGCCCCGTGGCAAGTCCTCACCTAGGGAAGGGGGACTGCCTGGCTGTGAGGGCTCCCACTCCCACGGTACCGGGCTGTACTGAGCCTGTGGTGCCGAGGCTGACTGCAGTCAGTGCTGGGGTCAACTTGGCACCAGCAACGCCAGGCTGTACCGGGCCAATGGCACCAGAGATGCCAGCAAACAGCACCGGGGTGATCTGGGTACTGGCTGTACCGAGCTGTGCCACCGGGGTGATCCGGGTACCGGCAGTACGGGACTGTGCCGGGGTGCCAGGGGTGAACTCGAGCAGTGCCGAGGTGCCAGGGTGCCAGGTTGGTGCCGAGGTGCCGGAGTCAGCACCAATGTTGTGCGGTGGCGGCTACCAGTGGTGCGGTGCGGTGCCATGTGGGCTCCGATGCCAAGCTGGGTCTTGGCACTGGGCGGGAACCCGAAGCCTTGGGTGAAGAATGCCAAGCCTGTTCAGATGCTAGGGCATGACGCCGTCATTCCCTCTCCTTGATGGTCCAAGGTTTAAAGGAGAGACATAGGGAACAGGCTGAGACCAGGTGGTCTTTGGCTAGGTACTGGAGGCACTTCCCATGGAGATCATCCTGGGGGAAGGCCTTGCCGCACTTGGAGCGGGGTTTAAACCTTGGCATATTCAACGATGTTCCGGTCCAATGGTGGAAGGCTCCTGTGGTGGAACTATGTCCACGAAGAGGTGCTCCCAGTTGGGTGAAATGCTCAAAGAAGGAGGACAGGCTGCTTGTGTTAGCAAGGAGTGGACGTTCCAGATCTGACACACAAAGTGGAAGAAATGAAACTGAGGAGAGGTTGAGAGGTGGCCATATATATAGCCACGGGGTGGCATGCAGGGTGGAGGCCACCTACCCTCTCCTGACAGGCTGGGACAAAGTTTTCTGACCAGTTCGGCACTGCAGCATCTAGACACCTATTACTGAATGCATCCAAGCAGCACTCAAAGAAGAACACTGCATTATGGCTCTGGCTACTGGCAATGAGGGGAAGTGAGACTGGCCTTGACCAGTTAAATTCCTTTCTTTCTTTCTTTCTTTCTTTCTTTCTTTCTTTCTTTCTTTCTTTCTTTCAGCAGCACAATGGTGAGCACAACAGGGCTGGGAAGTCCTGGCCTCTCTGGCTGCAGCACAGGGGTCAGTCAGGCTTTGTCTACACAGGCTTAAGTCAACTTAAAGCCCCTTAAGTCTACATAAGCAAAGCCCAAGCTACATTTGGAATTAAGTTGGCTCAAGTATTTGCTTAAGTTGACTTTATAACTCCAACTTTTTAACTTGACAATTTTTAAGTCAACTTTATTATGTCAATTTAAGCCAATATAGCCTGGATTAGGCTTAAATTGACTTAATTGGCCTCCTGGCCATCTGAAACCTTCCTGGCAACCAGGAAGTGCCTGCCCTGGCCAATCCCAGGGCAAGATAAAGCCCTACCCTCCCTGCTCCATAGCCAGAGCTAGCGAGGACTCCAACTGTATGGTAGACATGGCCGAGGACAGAGCCAGGCATGCCAAGAAGTGGGTCCCATCTTAGATCTCCTGGCCTTTTCAGGGGATGAGGCCATATTCTCCTGGCCCCAGGGGAGCAAGCAGAACAAAGGTGTTTATATGTCCATGTCCAAAGCCCTGGCAGAGAGGGGCTACACCCCCACCACACAGGAGGTGCGGGTGAAGGTCAACGTTCTCAACCAGGGCTATCACAGTGCCTACGAGGCCATGTAGCATTCAGGGGCTGCTGACATCACCTGCCCCTCAGCTCATAGGCTTATAGCCTCTAAGAGCAGAAGGGACCAATATGATCATCTAGTCCGACCTGTCCCACAGTGCAGGCCATAAAACCTCACCAACCCACTCATACAATGAACCTCAGACTCATAACTGACCTATTAAAGGTCTCAAATCATGATCTAAAGACTTTAATACAGAGACTCAACCAGCAAGTGAACCATGCCCAATGCTACAGAGGAAGGCAAAAAGACCCCAATGTCCAAGCCAATCAGCCCTGGGGGAAAATTCCTTCCTGACCCCCAAATATGTCAATCAGTTAAACCCTTTGCATGAGGGCAAGTCCACAACAGCCAGTCAAGAAGAACTTCTCTATAATAACTCAGAACCCACTCCATCCAATGCCCCTTCCCATGTCACTATCATACCCATCACCAGTAGTGCAAGGCAGACAATGGCAGAGCTACACTGTCCATCATATCATTCCCTCCATAAACTTATCAAGTTTGGTTTTGAAGGCACCTAAGGTTTTTGCCACCACCACTTCCCTAGGTAGACTATTCCAGAACTTTACTCCTCTGATGGTTAGGAATCTGCTTCTAATTTCAAGCCTAAATTTTCTGAAGGACAGTTTGTATCCATTTGTTTCTGTGTCCACATTGGAGCTGTATTCAAATAATTCCTCTCCCTCCCTTGTATTTATTCCTCTAATGTATTTATAAAGAGGATTATATCTCCTTTCAGCCTTCTTTTGGTCAGACTAAACAAACCAAGCTCTTTAAGTTGTCTCTCATTGGGAAGATTTTCCATTCCAGGAATCATCCTTGTAGCCCTTCTTTGCACCTGTTCCAGTTTGACTTCACCTTTCTTAAACATGGGTGATCAGAACTGTACACAATATTCCAAGTGAGGTAGCACCAGCGTCTTGTATAATGGTGCTAACACCTCCCTATCTCTACTGGAAATACCCCTTCTGATGCACCCCAGGACCACATTTGCTTTTTTCACGGCCACATCACATTGGCTACTCATTGTCATTCTGTGATCAACCAACATGCCCAGGTCCTTCTCCTCCCCCATCACTTCCAGTGGATGCATTCTCAGCTTATAACAAAAATTCCTGTTATTAGTACTAAGTGCATGACCTTGCACTTTCCATTCTTGAATTTCATCCTACTTCTAATGCTCCACTTTTACAAGGTCATCCAAATCATTCTGTATGCTATCCTGATCCTCCCCTGTATTGCAAATACCTCCCAGCTTAGTGCTGTCTGCAAACTTAATTAGCACATTCCCACTTTTTGTGCCAAGGTCAGTAACAAAAAGGTTGAATAAGATGGGTCCCAGGACTGATCCTTGGAGAACTCCACTAGTAATCTCCTTCCAGCTAGATAGTTCTCCTTTCACTACAGATATGTCCACACAAGGCTTTTATTTCAAAACAACACATGACATTTTCTTGTTTCGAAATGACGGGCTCCGTCATTTTGAAACAAGAGCTTTCATTTCAAAACAGCTTAAACCCCTTCCGTTTCGAAATGATGGTTATTTCGAAATGAGTCATTTCGAATTAATCATCGTTTGGACATGTTATTTTGAAACAGGCGTTGTTTCAAAATAACTGTCCTGACCTTCTTCCCAGGGTGCACAGCACCCAAGGGAAACAGGAAGTCCCTTCCTGTGCATGCCTGCCATCACGCTGACAGCCCTGTACAGGCATGGCAGCATGTGGCATCAGTGCCCCAGGAGGGCAACCCCATGCCCCCATCTGGACTGCTGAGCAGTTCCACTACCTCCTCATCATCTGGAGGAGGGAGGACATCCTGTCCCAGTTCCGGGTGAGCCCCTGAAACCGGGAAATATATGCGGACATCGCCGCAGCTCTGCTGAGGGCCATGAGCGCACCACCAAGCAGGTGCACTTGAAAATAAAAGCCCTCAGGGAGGACCATGCCCAGACCAGGGAGGCATGCGAGCTCCAGGGGGCAGGTAGCAGTGTTACCTGCCCCTTCTATGACGAGCTCCATACCTTCCTGGTGCTGGAGCCCAGTGGCCTGCCTGCTGAGGCTGTGGACACCGGGGTGCACCACAGCTTGTCCTCAGGCCCTGAGGCAGCAGGCATGGGTTTCGAAGTCTCTGTTGGGCAGCCTCCCGCTGCACCACCACCAGCAGCAGAGGCCACACCAGGGACCCCCAAGCTGTTCCCTGACCCCGACTCAGAGAGCAGCTGGGAGGAGCAGGGTCCTGAGACCATCCTGGCCCCTGTGGAATCTGACATGGACACGAGGACATTGCACTGGACCTCTGAAGCCCCAGTGAGTGAGTCTACCTCTCCTGCAGAGGCACGCAGGTCTGGGCCTGTCCAGGTCACAGGGAGCGAGGGGGTACAGGGCCAGGCACCGGGCCTGGTAGGGCATAGGGTCGGCAGGTGCAGAGGCCCTCCCATTGTTACCACAAATCTGGGGGTCCCGGGACTTGTCTTGGCGCCGAAGGAGTCAAAGACTAGCTCTTGAAGTGCAAAGAAGACCTTTATTGCTTCATACTTCTTTGGAGATAGAAAATCAACTCAACTCAACAACAACAAAAAGCTCAACAGTACTGCAACAAGTGGGTTTTTAATACATTCATACCCTTGACCCATTGGTTGGTTTTCAAAACCCATCATTAGCATACATGCTGTCATTGGTTCCCGTACAGAAGGTGCATGTGTCCCATTGGCTCCTAATGCAAAACTTTATTTTTGCATACAACTAAGTAATTTATGTATCTTTTCCACATGTCAATCTAAAGAACTAGAAATTTCCCCAAGTGTATGGAATTCCCCTGTCAATCATCAAGGGGGTTTCCATTTTCTTTTCCTCAGACTTCTGCCTTCACTATGGCCACGGGTCCCTGAGAGACAGGTAGCACCAGGCTCACAGGCCCCTGTGTGCCTGGGGGTGGTTAACAGGGGCTGGGTGTCAAAGATGCAGCTGCATCTTGGGTGGGGGTGGAAACCATGCAGGCCTTGTCACTAGCAAGAGCCCTTGGGAGACCCCCTAGAGCAAGGCATGGGTGAGTCCACCTCACCACTGTGGGCACCACTAGCATGTGTGCCTCCAGGGTATGGTTACCAAATGTCAGGTAAAAGGAGAACATGGTCCCCTGTTTACCTTCCTGTTGTTCTGTTTATCATCACATTCTCTGTCTGGCAGGCATTTTAAAATACAGGATTTTGTTAGGCTTTTTACTGTAGGGGTTGAAGTATCCTGGAATGCCATAGAATCCTTAGTTGTATGGGAAAGTGTTCCAGGGCCCCCTAAACACTGAAGAATATCACATCCATACTACATTGTCTCCCATGTGTCCTCCAATATCCTCCTTTTTCTACTTTCCTGGCCTCCTTTTGAGGTTTTGGGATCTGGAAGCCCTACCCCAGGGCAATGTTCCACAGGATCCTGAGTCCTGCTGATGGTCAGGGCATAGGTGTGTGCTGCAGACAGGCTGCACACAGACAAGGCCAGCAGGCAGCAGGGGCCAACTGTGTTTTCTGCTTCCCTCCAGCAGGTCACCCAGCTGCCCGCCGTGCCGCACCACCTGCCCGACGCCTCAGCCCAAGACCATCATGGCAGAGTAGGAGGGCCCCCCGGACATGTGGGGAGATCCTCGAGAGCCTGGAGGAGCTGGGGCAGCATACAGAGGCATCGACCCAGGCCTGGCACCAAGACCAAGCCAGGTTGCAGCTGTGGACGACCTGGTGGTAGCCACCCTGGAGCGCCAGGTGCAGGCCAGCAAGCGCCAGGCACAGGCCTTCGAGCTCCTCTGCGACCGCCTGCCCACCGTGGTCGAGGCCATTGCCAGCAGTGTCTTCCAGCTGGTGGAGCAGATGGCTCCTCCAGCAGCTGCAAGTGGTCCTCAGCCTGGCGTTGCCCAGAGGTGATCCTGGACCCAGGGTGGCCATGGGCAGGGGTGGGGAACACCACCACTGCTGGACCCCTACCCACAGGTCCTGCCTAAGTTCTCCCCTGCCACCCAGCCTCCCCCACCCCCTTCAGCAGTCTCCCCCTTCCAAGTCGCTGGCCTCTCCCCAGACTCCCACTCCCCCCAGTCTCCCCCTTCTAAGTTGCTGGCCCTCCCCCCAGACTGCGCCACATTGCCCCATCCTGTAATCCTCCCCAGCCCTTCCCTGCCCCAACCCCTGTTTTGTTAAATAAATATTTGAAACCCACTCTTGGTTGTGCGTGGTTTTATTGGGGGTAGTTCACAGTGTGGGTGGATGAGTGGGGGCTGGCTGTGGGTGAACGGTGAGAGGGTGGTGTGGGGCAGGGCAGGTCTGGCCCTCAGAGTTCCTCCAGGGCGAAGGTGGTCATCAGTGCATCCTGCACTGTCACAGCTCTCTGTGACAGCTACTCCCGTGGGAGCACAGGTGTGGGTTCCTCGTAGTCCCTGGTGAGGAGTTCTGCCTCAGCTTCCCAGGCAGCTGCAATGGGCTCACACCGGTGCTCACAGAAGTTGTGCAGGACCATGCACGCACTGATGACCTGAGTCATTGTCCTCTCCGCGAGGTGGAGGCGTGTAAGGAGGCACCTCCAGCGTGCCTTGAGGCGGCCAGATGCCCGTTCGACCACCTGGCAGCAGCAGCTTAGCCAGCAGTTGAAAATATCCCGTTGGGTTTCGAGGGGCCCTGTGTACGGCTGCATGAGCCATGGGCGCAGGGCATAGACCTCATCTGCCACAATGAGGACGGGCACCTCCACTCCCCCAACATTGATGTTATGAGGGGGGGAAGAAGGTGCCTGCCTCCATGTCCCGGTACAGGGCAGAGTTACCGAGGACCCTGGCATCATGGGCCCTCCCTGCCCATCCCACATAGCAGTTTTGGAAAATGCCCTGTTTGTCCACAAGGGCCTGCAGGATGATAGAATGGTACCCCTTGCGGTTTCTGTACTCCACGGCTCTGTGCTCTGGGGCTCGCACAGGGATGTGCGTGGCGTCCAGGATCCCTGAACCATTGGAAAAGCCCAGTGTGGCCATGCTGGGAATGTTGTCCTGCAGCTCCTCTTGTGTGACCAGGTGTCATAGCAAGATCCAGTTGATGGCCCTGGTTACCTCCACAAAAATATTGCCAGTGGTGGACTTCCTGATGCTGAACATCTTCCACAGGGTGATGGCTACTCTTTTGTCCACAAGGATGGCAGGCCTCATGGTGGTGTCCCTTTGGAGAAGCAGCGGGGTGAGTTCTGCGACCAGGAGATTGAAGCTGGCCCTGGTCATGCAGAAGTTCCTTCAACACTGGTCATCCCTCCAGGTTCACAGCACTACCTGCTCCCACCAGTCTGGGCTGGTCTCCTGGGCCCAGACCTGGCAAGGCACAGAAGGGGGCAGGGGAACTAGCTTTGGTCTGCAGCCCAGCCGGATGACAGCCTCTGGCACAGGCTGGGCACCATCTGGATCTGCAAGCAAAGTGTCCCACATCAGCAGGACACTCTGCATGCAGGCAGAGGGTCTGTTTGTTGCACAGCACTGGCTGGGCAGCCAGGCAGCATTCATGTCTGTCGCTTGCAGAGTTCTGCTAGCCAGAATGGACAGGGAAGTGAGGTCGGGGCCAGCTTTTATAGGATTGGCTGGCAACATGGCTGCCGACATGGCACAGGGAGGTGGCCATGTTGCCACACCTCCCATGGTGCCCTTCCCCTGAAGCAAAATAGCAAGTCCACTGTTTCGACATACTATTTTGATTCCCGCTTTTCCTTTTTTTCGATTAGGTTTTTCGTTATTTCGAATTAAGTTGTTTCGAAATAAGGGCTTTATTTTGAAATGACTTGTTTCAAAATAACTTATTTTGAAATGACATCCTGCGTGTCGACATAGCCTATGACTCTTTGTAGTCTCCTCTGTAACCAGTTCTTTATCCACCTTTCTATTTTCATATTAATCCCCATCTTTCCCAATTTAACTAATAATTCCCTGTGTGGAACTGTATCAAATGCCTTTCTGAAATCTAAGTAAATTAGGTCCAACACATTCCCTTTATCCAAGAAATCTGTTATCTTCTCCAAAAAAGAGATCAGGTTGGTCTGGCATTGTCTACCTTTTGTAAAGCCCTGTTATATTTTATCACAGTTACCATTCTCCTCAATATCTTTAAGTACTTTCTCCTTCAAAATTTTCTCCAAGACCTTGCATACTGCTGAGGTCAAACTAACAGGCCTGTAGTTACCTGGAACACTTTTACTCCCTTTCTTGAATATAGGGACTATGTTAGCAATTCTCTAGTCATAAGGTACAACCCCTGTGTTCACCGATACTTTAAAAATCCTTGCTAATGGGCTGGCAATTTCATGTGTGAGTTCCTTCAATATTCTTGGATGAAGATTATCTGGACCCCCTAAATTAGTTCCATTAAGCAGCTGAAGCTTGGCTTCCACCTCACATATGATAATTTCCACTTCTACATTCTCATTCCCATTAGCTGCCCTACCTCTGTCCCCAATCTCACCATCACCCTCATTAAAGACAGAGGCGGAGTACTTATTTAGATATTCAGCCATGCCTAGATTATCCTTGATCTCCGCCTCATCCTCAGTGTATAGTGGTCCAACTTCCTTCTTCTGTGTTTTCTTTCTATTTATATGGCTGAAGAACCTTTTACTATTGGTTTTGATTCCCTTTGCAAGGTCTAACTCTGCTTGGCTTTTGGCCTTCCTCACTTGATCCCTACATGCTCTGACCTCTAAAAGGTAGTCCTCCTTTCCTATCCTTCCCAACTTCCACTCCTTGTAGGCCTTGTGTTTCCTCCTAATCCCCTGTCTAAGATGTACATTCATCCACCCTAGTTTAGAACCCATGCCTGAAATTTTTTTCCTCTTCTTTGGAATGCAGGCTTCAAATAGTTCCTGCAGCTTTGTATTGAAGCAGTTCCAAGCATCCTCAGTGTTTGTATCCATGAATTCTTTGGTCCGGTCCAGTCCACTCCCCTAGCTAATTCCCTTAATTTTTCGAAGTTAGCCCTTTTAAAGTCAAAGACTCTGGTCACATATTTATTTTTGTTTACCCTTCCATTCAGTTTAAATTGGATTACTCATGGTCACTAGAGCCTAGGCTGTCCCCTACAACTAATTCCTCCATGATGTCCTCACTACTGAGTAGTACCAAATCTAAGATCGCTTCTCCTCTCATTGGTATGGAAACTGCTTGATGGAGAAATTTGTCTGCTATCACCTCAGAGAAAATCTGGGCCTTTTTATTGCTACTAGCGTATATTCTCCCGTCAATATCTGGGAAGTTAAAATCTCCCATAATCACACAGTTCCCAGTATTGTTTACTTCCTTAAAGGCCTCAAAGGGTTCTCTAGCCATGTCCAGTTCAGATCCCAGCGGTCTGTAACACACCCCAAGCACTAATCCAGGTGAAATTCTAGTAGCTTTCTTCTCCAATGTGATTTTGAGCCAGATAGACTCTGACCTGCTAATTCCATCACTCTGAATATCTTTGAATTCTATTGCATCATTGAGATACAATGCCACACTGCCACCTTTGCTATTACATCTGTCTTTCCTAAAGAGCACATAGCTTTCAATGCCTGTACACCAGTCATGACTACTATTGCACTATGTTTCTGTTATCCCTATAATATCTTCTTTCAATTACCCTACCAGTAGTTCCAGTTTCTCCATTTTATTACCTAGGTTTCTCACATTGGAATATAAACATTTTAGCTTTTGCTGCTCAGCTTTGTTCACATTCTTTACCTAACATGGACTTTTTTTTTACTACTGCCAACATCGCCCATTAGACCAGTATTTGTGCTTCCCTCCTTTCTAACATCAATACTGCCTCCTATATCTTTGTCTTTTCTGAATTCAGTTTCCTGCCTCTCAGTGCTAGTATCAGGCATAAAGATTGTCCAAGCATCTCCCAACCATCTCCCCACACTCCCTAGTTTAAAGCTCTCTTAATCAGTTAAGCTAGCCTCCCTCCCAGAAGTCTGTTTCCCTCCCTACTCAGGTGAAGTCCATCCCAAGCAAACAGTCTTCTGTCCATGAATGCCTCCCAGTGCCCATATATCCCAAAGCCCTTCTTGTAACACCGCTGCATGAGCCATCTGTTAACTGCCAGAATCTTCTCACACCTGTATTGCCCTCCTCTAGGGATCTAAAGATCACCTAAGCCTCCAGCTCCTTGACAGTCCTCACCAGCCTGGCACAGTGTCCATTAATACATTCTAATGAGAATCTAGCTGTATCATTTGTACCCACATGAAGGACAAGCAGAGGATTCTTTCCTGCCCCCATTAGGATCCTTTTCAGCCTCAGAGCCATATCATGTATCTTAGCTCCAGGCAAGCAGTATACCGTTCTGTTCTCAGAGTCACCTCTAGCTATAGGCCTGTCTGTCCTCCTCAGCAGAGAATCCCCAGTCACATAGGGTATTTTTACACTCAGAGTTGAATTCAAATTGATTGTTATCAATTGGAATTCTATTAAGTGCATGGACACACTGACTTTCCTCAATTCATACTTCACAGGGACCACTGGTCCCACACATGGTGGTCACCCAACCAGGGTATACATAAATAGCTCAGCCTAGGTCGCCCTGGTGCATGTACCCATATCTGGGCTGGGGACACTACTACCTGAGAGTCCAGCAATCATATTACTCCTTCCTTTGCAGGACCTGGGACCGAAAACCATTGGGTAGCCTCTAAATGATACCCTCACCACAGGCATCTGCTAAGGGCTATTGTGTTTCCTCTGCTCACTTGAGGGAGTTCAAGTGGAAAAAAAAAATTCCGATCTGCACAGAAACTCAGAAATTTGTTTTTCCCCATGGTGGGATACGGTCCTGGATAAGATCGCTAGATAGGGACAAGCAGGCCTTGTCGGATTGTCTAAAATCCAAGGTACTCCTGCAGATCCATGGTTTTCATTCAGGGAATACCATATTCCCAGGTTGTCTTGGGAGGAGACCATTCACTCCTCCTATAACCATATCATTTAGAAGGGTAGTCCTTCTCTTACCGAGTCCTTAACTCCGACGCACACATAGGTGCAGTGTAGCTGGGGCGGATATCACTCCTGGCAGTGTCGCAGGGCACACAAGGTTTTAAATCACTGTACTTCTAACCCCATAGGCCCTTCAGTAGTCACGACTAAGTGGCCAATCGGTGGCATTGCTTTTCCATTGCCATCATCTCCCCCACACACTCTCCAGGCAGTCTTCCTGGTGTCAGAATACTGAGGTGGAACATAGGGGTCAAGAGGAGGGTCCTTTTCTGTGAGTCTTCATAAATACCAAGGTATTCATGGAGACCAAGGTCAACAGCACTTCCTAAGGCCACTATGCCGACTTACGGGCACCTAGCAGCCTGAAATGCTTCTTCCCAATTGTAGCCTTCTGGGTTCTTACACTGTACATGGCTGGAGGCTTGCGTTGCATCCTCCTGACCCAGGGACATCCTGTCTGTTTTGCAATGTGACACTCATGACACCACCCAGGCCCCTTTTTCTTTTATCATTAACCAGCGTGAATTGTCTTCCTTAGACCTTTCTCAAATGAACTCAGTAGTCTTTCCCTTGTGCTTTGCTGGGTACTTCAAATTCTTACACCCTTCAGGCATGAGCCTTCAGGGCTTGATGTGGCCATCATGAGGGATCATGTTCACCCCACCATTGTTATTTGCCTAGGCTGCAGCCATCATGTCCAGCGCCGTAACCCTATGGCTTCCAGCGCTCTCTCATAAATTCATGCTGAAGTGTCCTATGGCCAGACATTAATCCTCTGGCTCTCATACTTTGAGCTCTACCTGACAGGTAGAGCAACCAAATGCATCTTCTCCGTGTAGTCATTTTGCATTGATTCAACTCTAGTTAAGGTGACCTTAGTCCACCCAGCCCATGCACGCTTTGCCTCGGCTGGATTGGACCTACCCCCTGCTTTGGGTTGGGCCCACAGTTGTCAGTTCTCCATTGCCAGGCCAAGAGCCCTAATTGGTCCCATGGCTCCTGTTAGAGCCTTGTTCGCTGGGCTTTTTCCCATCTGGGGTGTTTTTGCTATGCTGAAGGTGGAAGAGACAACTCAATCTGCCATCCATCAGCATGGCTACTACTGAATGCATCCGAGTAGCGCTCGAAGAAGAACAGTGGGTTACTGACCAGTGACCACCCTTCTTCGAGATGGGCTACTCGGATCCATTCATGTCCCTCCCCTCCATCCCCACATCTGGAGTTGGCGACTCCCAGGAACTGGAGTGGGGTTGGGAGGTGGCCGTATATATAGCCAATGGGTGGTGTGGGGGGGCAGTGGCTGCCTACCCTCTCCTGACAGGCTAGGACAAAAGTTTTTCCAAACAATCTGGTGCTCTGGCATGGAGACACCTATTACTGAATGGATCTGAGCAGCCCATCTCGAAGAAGGACGGTTACTGGTGAGTAACCCAACATTCACAGAACTTGCTCCCATTGTTTGACACAGGGAGGAGCCGGCCCTTGACTCCATGAAGTCTAGCAGAATTTGAGGTGTTGGCTTCTAAAGGAAAAGTAATCTCTGCCAGCAGAATTCTCCCCAACACTTGAAAATTGAGGGGGGGGGAGTGCAGGGGGAGGTTTGGGGGGTGTAGGGGGTGCTCACTAATTTGGCATAACTGTTATTAGCTGACAACTGGGGTGGGGGGGGGTGTAGGGAAATCCCTGTCTAGCCTCAGTTTTGAATGTCACCATGCAGTATTTAAAAAACATAGTAGACAAGCTGAATAAGTTTTACACTCACAGGAAAGGAGCAATCAGATAAGTGAGAGCTGCTGGTTTTTATATGCAGACCTCCTTGAAACATAACCTTTTACCTAAAATGCAAGTTTCTAGACACTCCATCCTACTATGTCTGCTATAAACCACAGATGGATATCTATCTATTTTATGAGAGTTGACATTTACCATTTGCTTTTATGTGAGATACACATCAAATGGGGGTGTGTGTAAAATTAGATTTTTTTTGACTATCAAATGCTGCACCGAAGACAACAGCACCTATTCTCAGATGCAATGATCAGGTTTTGTTCCTAAATATACCAAAAGAAACTCACCTTAAAATAAAAAAAAAAGAAAAAAAAAGCATAGAATATATATGCTAAAAGCAAAACTAAGCTGTTTGTTTTCTGTGATTAGACAAACTACTAACAAAGGGACAAACATTGCAATCTTTGCTCAATCAAATTTCCCACTGACTTCATTTAAACTATAAGATCAGGCCCAGCCCAGCAGCTAATTTAGAATGTATAATACTCGTACATTGGTGTATCTAAATAAAATTTAAGAATATATCTATAGCAAACTAATCTCACCTTGGAAAGGAGAAGCAAATTGAAAAATCACAGTGAGAAAAGGAAAATCACATGCATTCAAACTACCTCATAACCCAAAGTGAACTTTCCTTGACCTGTAAATGGTTGGTTACTTACCAGTAACCGTCCTTCTTCAAGATGGGCTGCTCACATACATTCAGTTACAGGTGTCTTCGTGCTGCAGTGCACGGTAGCTCAGAAAGTCTTTAGCATTAGCCTGTCAGGTCAGGGCACATGGCCACACCCCCTCCGTGCCATGACTGCGGCTATCTAGGTGACCATGACCCTGATGCTTGCAGTCCCATATACCTTTACCAACTCCATAGCGGGGACAGTGGGAGGGGCCTGAATGTATGTGAGCAGCCCATCTCGAAGAAGGACTGTTACTGGTAAGTAGCCAACTGTTCTCATTCGAGCGCTGCTCACATCATTCAGTTACAGGTGACTGCCAACCATACCAGAGGATGGTGGGAGGAGTTACAGTCTACCCACACTGAGTACATCTCTGCCCACAGCAGCATCGTGTCTAGCCTGTTGGGCAATGGCTTAATGCGTCATGAAGGTATGTATTGATGACCACGTAGTGGCCCTGCAGATCTCTTGGATCAGGACCTTGGCGAGGAAGGCCGTAGAAGACACCTGAGCCCTGGTAGAGTGAGCTCTCACAGTTTCTGGGAGAGGCATGTTTGACCTTCTGTAGCAGTCTTTGATGCAGTTTACAATCCATCTGGAGATGCACTGAGAGGACAGCGGGGAACCTCTCATGCATTCAGGGACTGCCACAAACAGCTGGGCGGTCTTACGGAAGCATCGAGTACACTCAATATAAGTTAAGAGCCCTCTCCTCACATCTAAGGTGTGCCACTGTCTCTGGTTTTCTGTGACCTGGGGGTCGGGATAGAAAACCGACAGGCAAATTTCTTGGTTCATGTGGAAGGGGGTGGCCACCTTGGGTAGAAAGGAAGGGGGGTGATGGAGGACCACTTTGTCTGGGAAGAACATCATATATGGGAGTTCGGAGGAAAGAGCTCGCAACTCTGAAACCCTTCTAGCTGAGGTGATTACTACTAAGAAAGACACATTCCATGACAAAACTAGCAGGGTGGCTGAATCCAAGGGTTTGTACAGCAGCTCCGTTAATCCCCAGAGTACAACGTTCAGCTCCCACTGAGGGGTGGGCTTATGAGGGTGGGGAAAATACTTTTCCACCCCTTTCAGGAACCTGTGAGATATGGGGTGTGGAAAGACTGGAGCCCGGTCTACCCTTTTGTGAAGGGCCAAAATTGCCGCTAAATGGACTCTCAGTGAGGACAGTGAGAGGCCTTTTTCTCTAAGGTCTAGAAGATAGTCCAGAATTGCATGGATTGGTGCTGCGACAGGATCTATGCCTTTGTCATGGGACCAAGTAGAGAAGCATTTCCATTTGACCGTGTATGTGGACCTGGTGGAATGTTTTCTGCTACCAACCAGGACCTTCTTAACCCTATCTGAGCAGCACCTCTCTTGCTCGCTGAGCCAGAGAGCATCCAGGCTGTCAGGTACAGGAGGCTTGGGTTCAGGTGCCGAAGGCACCCCGAATCCTGCGTTAGGATATCGGCCCACTGGGGGAGGTAGAGGAGGTCCTTATGGACAAGTCCTGCAGGAGCTGGAACCAGTATTGTCTGGGCTGGGCCAGAGCTATCAGGATGATGTTTGCTTCATCCACAAGGACCTTCAGTAGCACTCTGTGGATTAGGGGAATTGGTGGGAAGCCATATATTAGGGCCCCCGACCAACTGAGAAGGAAGGTGTTGCTGAGCGAGCCCTCCTACCTACCCCGAAGGGAACAGAATTGGTGGCATTTGTGGTTCTGTTTCATGGTGAAGAGGTCCACTAGGGAAGGGCCCCATCTGTCTGTCAACAGGGAAAATCCCACTTCAGAAAGCTCATGCGAAAAATAAATGTTTGTCTTTAAATGTCACATGATTCTTTGGAGGTTTTTTTTATTTTATTTTTTATTTTTTTATTTTTTATTTTTTACCTGGACTAGACTAACACGGGTATCCCTTTGGAAATTAATAGGGAAAATACCTAGTTGTGGAGGGACCACTCATGAGTCACTAGGGTTTTCCTGCTGAGTGAGTCCGCTAAGCCGTTGTCCACCCCTGGTAGATGGGAGGCAACCGGTGTGAAGTGGTGCTCTGTCGCCAGCTACCAAAGTTTACATGCCTCTTTGCACAGGGCTGAGGAGCATACCCCCCCCTTGCCAGTTGGTATAGAACATGGCTGTTGTATTGTCTATGAGGACCTGGACTGTTCTACCACAAATTTTGTCGAGGTAGATCATGCAGGCCAGTCTGATGGCCCGGAGTTCCTAATCTTTTATGTGCAGGTGTTTGTCCTTGGGGGTCCAGAAACCCTGTGTGGAGAGGCTCCTGGATAGCTGGGCTCCCCAGCCTGAGTCCAAAGCATCTGTTATCAGGATCACTGAGGGTTTGGGGGTCCCTGAATGGAATAACCCCCATTGCAGAGCAGGGGTCCCTCCAAATTTGGAGGGACTCCAGCGCATACTGGGGAACCAAGAATATCTTGTCTAGACACTCTCCATGGTTGGAACATCATGGAGAACCAGAGCTGGAAGGGTCTCATCCTCAAGTGTGCTGTCCAGATTACCGAAGTGGCAGCCACCATGTGGCCCAGAAGCTGCATGCCCCAGCGAGCTGTGGTTAGTCTTGGTGCTTGCAGTTCCATAATGATGGTGCAGATGGACCGAAATCTTGACAGGGGCAAGGACGCCATGCCTCAATGGGCATTTATTCATGCCCCTATAAATTCTATGTTCTGAGTGGGGCAGAGCTTTGACTTCTCTGTGTTTATGCAGAGACCGAGGAATCTGCAAAGCTTTACTACCAGTTTGACGTGATGTTGTACTTGACAGCTTGACTTCCCTACTATGAGCCAATCACCTACGTAAGGGTAGATTTTGATGCCCCTCCTGCGTAGGAACGCTGCAAACGGTGCCACACATTTTGTAAACACCCTGGGAGCCAGCAATAGCCTGAAGGGAAGAGCAGTGAACTGGAAATGGCTCTGTGCCACCACAAACCTGAGGAAGCATTTGTGGTGGGGTTGGATGGCTATGTGAAAGTAAGTGTCCTTTAGGTGGAGGGTTGCGAACCAGTCTCCCAGGGACAGGAAGGGAACAATCTGAGACAGGGAAACCATGTGGAACTTTATCCTCCTTATGTACTTGTTTAGCGCTCTGAGGTCTAAAATAGGCCGTAGATCCCCATTGGGTTTGGGGACCAGGAAGTATCAGGAGTAAAACACCTTGCCTCCTCCCGCTTGGGGACCTTTTCTATGGCCCCAAGGGAGAGGAGTTTTTGACATTCGGCCTTGAGCCAATGTAACTGTTCTTGGTTTCCCAGTGCTGCATGAGGGGCTGGTTTTCTGTCCTGAGGTGTTGAAAGGAACTGGATGCGGTATCCTCGTGCCACCATGTTGAGGACCCAGTGGTGTGATGTAATGTGGGCCCACCTGCGGGCAAAGTGGTGCTGGCGGTGGGGGGAGAATAGGGACCCTAGTGCTCTGCCCTTGCAGGGACCATCAAAAACACTATTTATGGCCTGAGGAGCGGTTGGACCCCTGTCCACACCTTCCGGACTGTGAGGCATTGAGCTTTCCCCCCTTACCTGGATGATTGTCCTTAGCCAGGTCCCCAATGTGGCGCTGGGGGAACTGGAGAGATCTTGCTAACTGACTCTGCAGTTGAATCTGTTGCTTTAATTGCTGCAACTGCTGTTGGAGCTGTTGATGTGGTCTTGTTGAGCACCTGTTGTATTGCGGGGTGTATGACCCTTGGAATCAAAGCATGGCCCTTGAGTCCTTCATACCATGGAGCTTCATATCTGTGGATGAAGCAAAGAGGTCAGGGCCTTCACAGGGGAGTTCTTGGATAATTTGCTGCATCTGTGTGGATAGGCCTGAGCCTTGGAGCCAGGCTGACCAATGCATGACATCTGAGGAGGCTATGGTGCGGGCTGCTGTATTCACTGCATCCCAGGTTGCTGCCAGAGCATCCCTGGATGCCCTCTCCCCTTTCTCTAGCATTGCTTTGAAGTCTCTCAGGCACTCCTCAGAGATGGCTGTGCGGAAGTTTCATGTGGCCTCCCACTGGTTAAAGATGTAACGTTTCATTAAGGCTGAATGGTTGGAGATACGTAGCTGAAGGGCTACGGAGGAGTATACCTTCCTCCCCAGGAGGTCGAGCTTCTTTGCCTGTTTGTTTTTGGGCATGGAGCTCAGCTGGCCCTGTCTCTCCCTTTGGTTTATGGCATCAACCACCAAGGACCCTAGGGTGAGGTGATGAAATAGGAAAGAGAACCCGTCAGGAGAGGCGTAGTATTTCTTATCCATAACCTTGGACATTGGGGGGATCGAGGATGGCATTTGCCAGCATTATTGGATGATACGATATACTCCCGAGTGTAAAGGGATTGCGACCCTTGCTGGAGGTGTTCTACGGCAAGCGTCGAAGAGGGAGTCATCCTCCTCTTGGATTACTCCTAATTTAGTTTAAGGTTCGCCGCCATATGGTAGAGTAAGTCCTGCTCAATGCGGGGATCCCCCTCACGGTCAGCGGATGTGTCGATTAGATGCTTATCTGATGAGGAGGAGGATTGGACCCGGGATCTACTGCATTGCATAGAATCAGGATCAGGTTCATCGTCGGAGAGATCTGAGGACTCCAGTGGAGGCTACCGGGCATAGTGGGATGAGGCATCATTGGTTGTTGTATTCAGACACTCGAGGGTCCACTCATTATGGGATGATCTCGCTGGAAGCATAGGTTCAGTGGGAAGCACAGGCACATCCCCACGTACCCGTGGTCTTATTGACCTCACTGAGCTTGGGGATGGGGAGGTCTTGTGCAGTCTCTTTCTCGCGCGCTTCTCCTGAGAAAGGGAGGGGCGATCCTCGGAGGATGATCTAGAAGACGGTCCACCTGATGTCCGGGAACCAGGTACTGAGGGCTCTTCAGAGGAGTGATGGAGTGAGGTTCCCTCTCCCTCTGTACCCAACTGTGGTACCGGTGGAGGGCTGGGCGGTGCCGTGCCAGGTCCCAGTTTTGGGCTAGCCACTATTACCTGGTTACAGATCGGTGCCGGCTCAGAGGCTAGCATGGAGCTGGATGCCAGTACCGGTGTTGGTGCTGGGCTAGATGACGGTGCCGGGCTTGCCAGTACTGAGTCTTTCTGTACCAGATCTGATGGTACCGGGCTTGATGCCAGTACCAGGCTTGACATCGGTACCATGAGAGGCCGTACCATGTCCTGCAGTACCAATGGAGACGGTGCCACTTTGGTTTTCTTCTGCACCAGAGCTGGGTTATGGCACCATTGTTGGGCTGTCGGGGTGCCTGTGCCAGTACCTGTCTTGGTACAGCTGAGGTGCTACCCTGTGACGGACAAGCTCGGTGCTGGAGTGGTACTGTAGTGGGTTGAGGTTTCGAGCCTGGTACTGATGATCAGTGGTTGTGTTCCTGAGTCTGAGCTGACCAGGGGTCTGGCAGACCACTTTTGGCTCGGCTGGTTTTGGGGGTGGCTGCTCCACTCCCCGAGATCAAGAGAAGGTGGTGCTCCCTTTTTAAGTGGGTCCTCCACTGAAGGACCAGCAAATGGAGCATTCTGCCATGAGGTGGGTCTCACCCAAGCAAGTGAGGTATTTCTTGTGTGGGTCATCCATCAGAAAAGCCTCGCAGCATTCCAAGCATGGCTTGAAACCAGGCATCTTGAATTTCACGCGAAAGACAGGCACTTGTGGTTCACATGTTTACGCTGATCTGAACTGACACTGATGGTGGAAAAAGGAACTGGGAGGGTCAGGGTCATGGTCAGCTATATAGCCGTGGCTGTGGCATGCAAGGGGCTTTGGCCGTGTGCCCTGACCTGACAGGCTAACGCTAAAGACTTTCTGAGCTACCATGCGCTGCAGCATGTAGACACGTGTAACTGAATGATGTGAGCAGCGCTCAAAGGAGAACAAAAGATTTGTTGCCAAAAGCCAATGCCCATTAGAAAGAATAAAGATCTGGCTTAACTGAGCCATTAGAGAAGGAAACCTCCCCAGAAACTGTAAGCCATTCAGGGCAGCAAAGCAGAAAATGAATAGGGGCCACAGGGTTGTCTCCATGAGAGATGCCATCAAGCTGAAGAATAGCCCCAGCCTCTCTGAAAAAATAAGATCAAGCCTTCCCCAAAAGTGGGGGGAGGGGAGCAGACCTGAGCTGGAGACTGGAAAGAAGCCCTGAGCAGCAGAAGAAACTATGTAGTGCCAAACTGCTTCCCTGATCACAGCCAACCCCACCCCCAGCCAGCCCTCTTAACTGCCAGTATATATGCAGCAGCCCAGCAAATGATCCTCTGCAAATTCCCAACCCCACCAGGCACTGCAGCTGGGCTGAGAAGCAAGGGAATCCGTTCTGGAGCTGCAGGCTCTGCACCCTTCTAGTTTTAGAGCGCTGCCCCATGCATCCAAACAGTGGTGTCTCTAGCGTTGGGCACCCAGGGCACGTGCCCCGGGTCCCAATGCCGGTGGCCCAGTTCTCCAGCCCAATCAGGCCAGGGATCCGGGGCCCGATCCCTGGCAGTCCACGGCCACGGTGGCTGCGCCTCTGTCACGGAGAACCCAGAAAAGCCTCTTGGATCCCCTCTGTTCACAGCCCACCAGGGACTCTGCTACGGTGGAGCTTTCTCCCATTCACCAGGGTCTCCACGCTACCTGTAGCCAGCTTCCCAAATCCAGGCCCAGAGAGTCCGATCCTTGCTCTGTCTGGTCTCCCTTGGGGGGGGTTCCTCCCTCCATGAGGGTCCCAGGCGTCCCAGTCAGCAGTGACACTCAGCCAGTGTAGCAGTCAGAGGGTTTATTAGCAATCCACTTTGCACAGCAGCTAGGACTGTTGGCTCTCAGATCACCTAGGAGGGCAGATAGTAAACCCCCAGGACAAGCCCCAGAGGTCCTGCCCCTCCGACCTCCATCTTCCTTCCTCCCTCTCTCCCCTCTTTGTTCTCCTCTCTATCCAGCTGCCCTGCCCCTGGTATAAACCGGCCACAACCTGTCACCTCCAGGAGGTCCAGGTAAGGTCGCACTAAAGCCTCTTCCCCCCTAGTGGTACCCATAGTTATCACACCCCTGTGTCCCATCACCAGAATACCATCACCAAAGGACAGGACCAGAAAAGAAGAACCTCAGTAACCCAAGAAGTTTTCTTACTTCATCACAGCCTCTGGCCAGGGATCCGGGGCCTATCTGGCCGCCTGGCAGACCCCGACCCCTGGCCCGGGATAGGGCCATGGGGTGACTGCGCCGCCGCCGCCAGCTAGGCCGCGCTGCGATGCGGCGCAGCTCAGCCTAGCCTGGCCCAGCATGGCCGGAAGCGGCCGCTGGAGACCGGGCCCGTGGCCACAGCCCTGGATCCCCGGCTGGGGACGGGGCTGCCGGCCAGGTCCCGGATCCCCAGACGGGGACGGGGTCGCCGCAGCCACCGGTAGCCAGGCTGGGGATCCGGGCCCCGGCTGGCCACGCGCGGCGGCCCCGGCCCCGGCAGGGGATCTGGGACCTGGCCAGCAGCCCGCGGTTGCAGTGACCCCGTCCCCCACTGGGGATCCGGGGCCTGGCTGCGGCCACAGCAGCCCCATCCCCGGCCGGGGATCCAGGGCTGCGGCCGTGGGCCTGGCCTCCAGCGGCTGCTTCCGGCAGCACCGGGCCAGGCTAAGCTGCGCTGCGCCGCACCACAGCGCGGCCTAGCTGGCGGTGGCAGCGCAGCCTCCCCTCGGGCCAGGGGGGTGCGGCCTTTTGGCTGGGGGCGGGGCTTGCCCTCCGGAGGCTGGGGTGGGCCCGTACCCCGGGTCTTTCCCCGCCCCTGCATCCAACAAAAAGCCAGACGAATTCCACTTTTTCCCAAATGCCTGGAGGACAGAGGATGGCAGGACAGAAAGGAGGACATGTGCCCCTTTTGCCGGACATCTGGTAAACCTACTTCCGGGGAGCGAGAAGGGTACACTTAGGGTATGTCCACACAGGCTTCTTATTTCAAAATAACAGAGGTTGTTTCAAAATAAGAAGCAGCATGTCCACACAACACACCATTATTTCAAAACAATGGGACCTGTTGTTTCAAAATAACAGCCGTTATTTTGAAACGGTTAAACCTCGCATCTAATCGAAATAGCCGTTGTTTCAAAATGGTTGTTTTGAAACAATGGCAGTCGGACACATTTCGAAACAATGGTGTTGTTTCGAAACAACAGTTTTGAAACAACATGTTTGAAGGCCTTGTTTCAAAATAAACATTTTGAAAGAACAGCTATTTCAAAAGCAGGCTTTCCCTTAATTCAAATTAACAAACTGTTAATTCAAATTAACTTATTTTGAAATAAGGAATAGCTCATTTCGAAATGGGTTATTTAGAAATAATGATGTATGTGTGGACATAGCTTTAGTGTCCTGAACCTTTTTTTTTTTTTTTTAACCCAATCTGCCAGCAAACCAAAAATTGGTTATTTGCACAGCTGTACCCAAGGGGTCAGTGCTTTGTCCCATATTATGTGTCTCACTGGATATTGTTGCATTGAATACTATAAGCTTGCCCTTGACTAGCTGTGGGAAACAGAAACTTCATAATTCCTTGGTATTTTTGTGACTGGTTATATAGAAAAAAAACACTTTTTTGGCGATGGTCAGACAACTTTTTTGAGCAGAGTCCCATATATCCAAATTCCATAGCTGTGCACACTCCCACAGAATTCATCCCTGCTTTAGACATGTGCCCAGGCACCTCAGCTCTCAGAAAAAAACAAATTGTTATGCCTTTGACCTGAGTTATTAGCTAATAACCAAAGTCTTGATGTGTCATATGTTAGGTGAAGAAATCAATGAGTCATCTGTAGTCTTTGGTGCAACACTATTTATAAAGTATATACTATGTTCCTAGAATACAGGAGAAACGAACAACAGTAAGTAATTTCCTTACTTAGAAATGTGGGCCTGCCTGTCTAGTGAGTCATGAGCCCCTCAGCCCAAGCCCACACTCACCACTGCTTCTCTGGCTTCCTCTTGGCTTTCTGATTACACACACACACACACACACACACACACACACACACACACACACACACAC
>ML682007.1:37488576-37523098 GCA_007922195.1 Podocnemis expansa | reverse complement strand
CACACACACACACACACACACACACACACACACACACACACACACACTGTATTTACACTCAACCCCCCCAGACACTATTCAACCCACATGGTTTAGTTTGTGGCTGGCTTTGCTGTGAGGCTCAGTGACTTGGCCAGTGGCTTCCTATTGTTTCAGGTATCATTATACAAAAGGACATTAAATTGACTCTCTGTTTACTGTGAACAGTGGTTAGCACTCCCGCTGATTTTAATTAGGTGTGTGGTCAAGCTGGAGCTCAAAAACTTGCTTGGTGACAGCCATTAACACCTTCCAGCAGAACATTACATATCTAGTTATTATAGCTGTGAAGAAAACCTTGAAACTATGTGTAACTCAGGAGGGAATGTCTGCCTGAGGTGGTAGCCCACCTGGAACAATACCTAGAAGAGGTGGATCTGCTCCTTTCATCTCCAGGAAGCACTGACTATGGAATCTAATGATGAGATTTTGCTTCTCACTACTGTTCTGTATTTCAGCACTGACCCTCACAGCAAAGGACTAACAATGTGCTGTTCCAGAAACATTTATGGCTTCTCACTGCTGCCCATATGATGAATTTCACATTGATAAATAGCACAAGGGCTGCTGGCCTGGCTGCATCATCACTCCATTTCATATTTCATTCATAACAAACCACAGGTGTTAGCCGCAGTGCAGCCACCATGGGTTTTCCAGGCTAAAGCCTCAGAAGCTGACACAGTGGCCACAGAGGAGGGAAATTGTGGACCAAGGAGCCTTTTATCCCAGGGAACCATTTATACCACACACATCAGAAAGAGGAAGAAAAGTGGGAGGCAGCTTCCTGAGAGCACAGTGTTGTCCACTTCTCCCACATCCTCCAACTAGCTCCCCACTCCTCCTTTCTCCAACAATCTGGGGAAGCCCCAGGAGGGGCTCAGGTTCAGGCTTCTCCCAGCAGAGTGGCTAAGCCCATCATCAGAGCTAGAGACTCTTCCAGGAGTAGCCACCAGCCCCCAATGCCCACACCACACCCTTCCCCTATGTGCCCCATAAGTAAGCAATCTCAGGAGTGGCAGGGGGGCAGGAGGGGGGCACCAGGGTAACCTGGGGGCAGGGCTCCCCAGGCTAGGGAGCACCCCAGTGGGGGGGTGAGCCGCCCCTGGACCGGCCACCCCACAGAGGCTGCAGTCCCCCTGACCGGCCTGTGGGACCAGCAGCTCCCCTGCAGCCCAGGTGAGGGGCAAAGCCAGCTTCCCCCCATTTCCCTTTGCTGGGGGTAGGGGGGGTGAAGGGGACTGAGGCCCCCATCCCCCCCTGCTCCCAGCAGGGGAAGTGGGGAGAAGCAGGTTAAGACACCCTCGGACCCCCTGCACTCCATTCAGCACCCTGGCCAGGGTGCTGATCCCTGGCCAGGGTGCTAAGAGGGGGGTAGGACCTTCCCCCCAGGGTGTTATGCCCCCTGGGAGGAAGGTCCTTGTTATTTCAAAACAATCCTTGTTTCAAAATAGCATGTCCAAACAGCTTATTTCGAAACAACTGGTTTCAAAATAACCCTCCTTTTGAAAGCAAAGTGGTTTAAGCTGTATTGAAAGGAGGGCTCTTGTTTTGAAATGAGGAGCTCCCTCCTTTCGAAACAAGAAAACGTTGCGGGGACATAGGGACTTTTATTTTGAAACAACCAGTATTGTTTTGAAATAAAAGCCCTGTGTGGACATACCCTAGGAAGGCATCATAGGCTATGTCCACACATACATCATTATTTCAAAATAACCCATTTCGAAATGAGTTATTTCAAAATAAAGTCCTTATTTTGAAATAAGTGAATTTGAATTAACAGTTTGTTCATTCAAATTAAGGGAAAGTCTGCTTTCGAAATAGCTGTTGTTTTGAAATGGTTATTTTGGTGTTATTTTGAAACAACGCGTCCAAACGCCATTGTTTCAAAACAACCGTTTCAAAACAATGGCTATTTCAATTAGGTGCAAAGTTTAATGGCTTCAAAATAATGGTGAGTTGTGTGGCCACGCTACTTCTTATTTCAAAACATCATCTGTTGTTTCAAAATAAGAAGCCTGTGTGTACGTACCCATAGTTTTCCCTATTCTTCTGCAGGAGTAGGTTTCTAAATTTATTCTTGGACTCCCACATGTCCATCATATATCTAGCTACCAGGGCCTGCTTATTGGCTACCCATAGCTGGAAGGCAGAGGAAGAATAAACCCTTCCACCCAAGGAGATCTAACTCCCTTGCAGCCATAGATATGGGGACGGTGTCACGGGAAACCCGCTCTGGGCCTAGAGCTGCTTCCACCACCGCTTGAGATGGTGCCGGGTGGTGGGTAAGGAAGGGAGACTTTGTCTCTGGGGCCAGATATTTGAGGCCTGCTGTGTTGGATACTGGAGGAATGGAGCCAGGGGTTTGCCAGCGGGATGTGGCAAGCTCCCTTACGCTGGAGTGAAGGGGAATTGCAATAGGTGTAGCAGAAGTAAACACCAGACCAAATAAAATCTCAGTGGGTTCTGTAAGGGACTGAACCTCCAACCCCACATGAGCGGAAACATGGCGAAGGAGTTTGAAGTGCACCATGAGATCCCCAGTGTAGAACAAGGCATAGGGTTCAAGGCTCTGTCTGGTGCTGGAGGAACTGCTGCTGAGCTGCGTGAAGCAACACTGTGGAAACCTGTTGGAGTTCCTTACAGGTACCATTCATGAGGCCAGTACCTATAAAGAGGTGGTGCTGAAGGCCCTTGGAGTGGCTGTTTACCCCCTCTCGAGATGCCCTCCTCCAGACTCGGAGAGTGGGAGGACTCTCGGGACCGCGACTGTGGTGCTGGCAAAGACAAAGGAATATGGTGCTGGAAAGAGGACTCAGCATTACCAGGACTCTCTTGTATAGCAGGTTCCATTGTCAGGGAACTTGGCACCGAGATTGAAGTCACTGTCCAGTGCCAATTCCAGGGCAACCAGGGTCCTGAAACAAGGGCCGGTTTGCGCCTCTTCTTGGGGGGTACCGGGGAAGGAGGCATTGGCAGAAGGAGGAGTGTCCTCACTGCCTCAGTTGCCTCTGTGGTGGTGGGGATTGTCATCAACTCCTGCCACTGCCACTGTGAACCCCATGTGGGGGATTGAGATTGGCACTGACACTTCGCTACCAACACTGGTACTGAGCTCATCTTCTTCCGCTCTCTGGGAGAGCGATGTGGGGGAGGCTCCAGTGCCAAACTAGCAAGCAGTGCCGAAGGATGCCCCAAAGCTTCAGGGGTAGGCTGCTACACTTACCCTTAGGCCAGCACATGGGATATGTTCACACACAGGGTTATTTCAATACAAGTTGTTTCAAAACAACTTGTATCGAAATAAGGTGTTATTTCAAAATAAGCTAATTCGAATTAAGAAAATGTTAATTCAAATTAAGGAAAAAAGCTCAAGGCGAAATAGCAAGTTTGGACAACAGTTATTTCAAAACAAGTCACCGTCATTTTGAAATAACATGTTCTGATGGGATTGTTTAAAAACAATCATTTCAAAACAACGTTGTTTCATCACCAAATGGGGTTTAAGTTCTATTGAACAACGCCGTTGTTTTGAAACAATGGAACCCGTTGTTTTGAAACAACGGTACGTCGTGTAAACATGGAGTTTCTTATTTCGAAACAACCTTGTTGTTTCGAAATAAGACTGCTATGTGAACACACCCATGGTGTCTTTGCTCTCTGTCTTTAATTATCCAAGGTTTAGATGACTGACAGATAGAGCAAGCGGTAACTAAGTGGGCTTTGTCCAGGCACAGGAGGCACTTCTCGTGGGGGTCTTCTTGCGGGAAGGCCTTGCCGGAGGCCCCACAAGGTTTAAACCCTGGCATGGCAGGTGATGAGTAGAAGTGATGTTCCTACTCCAAGACTGCATGCTCAATAGGAGAAGTGCTCTTCTGTGGAACGACATCTACGAAAAGGTGTTCCCAGTCAAGCTGGTCACTCATATAAGGCAGAGACAGCCTTCTTGTGAGATCACAAGGAGTGGGCTGTTTCAAGAACCATCTCTGATGGTGGAAAAAATGGAGCTGAGGAGGGGCCAGGTGGTGGCCACGTATATAGCCACTGGGTGGCGAAGGGGTGGTGGCCACCAGCCCTTACCTGAAAGGCAAGGGCAAAAAGGTTTCTGACCAATCATGTGCTGCAGGCACAGACACACCTATTACTGAATGTATCCAAGGAGTGCTCAGAGAAGAAGAGAGGCATCAGCTGACCTCCCCACTGACCTGAGCAGGGCCTCTGCCAGCAATTACCAACTTAGATGCACTGTTCCACTACTCTGCTCTTCCACCTGATCCCCTACAACACTTTGTGCCCTGCCCCAGGGCTCCTCCACCTACCCAGGCCCTGCCTTCTTCTCCCTGGAATACAGAAGAGCAGAGTGTGGATATGCCAGAGGCAAACAGGCTCAGTGTCACAAAGCTGCCTGGGCCTACAGACCTTCATCCAAATATACAGTAGGCTTAGAAACTGTGCCTAACAGCTTCTTGGGAGGGAGGGGAGCATCTAATCTGCATGGGTCCTGTATTAGCATGAACACAAAGACCACAATTAGGTATTAGCATACTGGGTGCAGGGAGTAGAGAGTAATGGTATTTGGGGTTAATCTGATCACAAATCTGTCAGTATCTGTAATCCCACTGAGGGGAAATTTAAAATACTGTCTTTTTGTGAATTGCTACTCTCTGTTTGTTTCAAGTCCATCTGGGTTAACTAAAGGGTAAAGACTACCCTTAGTTAAAAAGAGATTTGTAGGAAAGGCAAGTGCATGTTGCCATGTTAAAGATGGGGGAGGGGTTCAGGCTATCTTTGCCTTGTCTCCTATTGCTTTTTCTGTTCAATGATATTTAAATAGAGGTAGTTGCTTACAGCGACTTGGAGTTAAGAGCTGGGATTGCTAGAGAGAAGCAAACTCTCTAAGCTAAAATGATTAGAGATAGAGAAAACCCTCTCTCTGAGCTGAAATCACTGAAGATGAGCAGTAGATGAAGGAACCAGTGGACAGTGAGACCAGCCAGTGGCAAGTTGGATGGCATGAGTGACTGGTGGTTGGAGCTGGTGGATGGTGGGCAGAGCCAGTGGATGGTGCTATTGGATGGAGTGAGTAGCCAGTAGATGGTGCTAGCAGACAGCTGGCATGAAAGACACTCCCTAGGTACCCTAATGTTTACAGGGAGCCTGGTTAGCACTGATTCCCCAGATCAGTGCTGGTTTTGCTATTAAGTCTTGTATGTTCTATTATGCGGTGTAGGTTGTTGGAAACTTTCCTATGTACTGATTTGCAAGATCAGTGCTGATTTCTGTTATTTGGCCTTTTACACTCTGTTTTACTACTATTAAAAGTTCTGTTTACTACACTCAGACTCGTGCTTGCAAGTGGGGAAGCCTTACCCCTTTTGGGGTGCCCAGGGAACAGTGCAGGATTTCTCAGAAATCTGGGTGGGGGTTGGAGCTGGTTGGTGGTGCTACATTATTTAGAAACCCATAGGTATAGAACCTGGCCCTTTTTCTGCAAACAAACAAACCCATATCACCTGCACAGCTTCAGCTGAACTGAGAGGGAGGTGGGGGGCTCAGAGCTGGGGCTGGGCTCTGACTGCAGAGTGTTGCTTGGAGCAGGACATGACTTGCAGAGGGATGCTGCTGGAAGTGGAGGCCCGGTGTTACTTGTTAGCTCTGTGTTCTTGAGGAACCAGAGCATAGTATTCAGCCATTGCCTTGCCCCCCCACCCCCCCACACACACCACACACACCTCCGACAAACCTCTGCTTGAACCGAAAACCAAAAACAGTGAGAAGGCAGTGGGCTACATCCTTATCTATCCATATCAAAAAGCCATCAGCACAGTAAATGGAGCTTCATTTGCACTGACTATGGACAGCCGAGCTCCAAAGCAAGAACTGCACTGAACCCTGGGATTGAAGAAGCAGGAACCACATTGGACTCTGGGATTAAAGAAGCAGGGAAACATTGCATGATGGGTGATTTCACACCAAACTGAACAAACTCAGCAATTATCAGACTATTCTAGTCATAAACATGATCACTGATACTCAGAATACTGAGTCTCCCTGGCTGTACTGTGAGCTTCCCTGAATCATTACACCCAGCCAGGAATGTGTATTGGCCACTTAAACAAGTCCCTATAAAAACCTTTACACAGAGATGTCCCTAGAGGGGCACGTAGGGGTGAGGGGCCCAGGATGAATCGCCGTCTGTGGGGCCCCCTCCCCCCGCACTGGGTGTGAGGCTGGCCAGCCCAGGGGAGGGGCAGACCCTTGCGCTGCTCCCCCCCATGATGGGGACCAGGCAAGCAGGGAAAAAGGCGGTCCACAACCACAGCATTGCCAGTCCTCCTCCCTGCCACATGCGCTGCTCTGGGCTCCCTGCCAGAGCAGCAGGGAGCAGGCAGGGGGGCAACAATACCAGCTCTGCACTGCCCGCCCCCCCCCCGGTGCTCCGGCACAGAGCCAGAGCAGTGTGCATGGTGGGGGTGGTGGCAGACCGGCAGCGGTGCTGCGGTGGCGGACCAGCCTTTTGCCCACTCGCCTGGTCCCCAGAATGGACGGTGAGGCAGTGGTGTTGCTGCCCAGGCCCCCAAAAATGAAGGGCCTAGTGCAGCTGCCCCTTCTGCCCCCACTTAAGGATGGCCCTGCCTTTTCCAAAATCCTGTGTAAGGCCTGACTGAATCGTGTGTGAGTCTGGATTTAGTCCTGAGTGCTGATGCTTCTATCTAAAGCTATATCATTTTCACTGGCACCTGGCTTTTCCTCTCTTTTACTGATTCCTGTGGGAACTTTCTTTTCATCCAGCCTCTGACCCTGATCTCCACAACCTGGGAAGCTTTCTGCTACACAGAGTGGTGAGACCCCCCTGCCTTTGTTTAATTATGACTCTGTCTCTCTAGGTCTGATACAGTAGAATCTAGGTAATTTTGTAGCTGGGTGTTCTTCTTTCCTTGTATGTTTATCAATGCTGTAACTGGGTATTTTGGGGTATTTTTCTCTCTCCTTTTGCAATGCTGGGTTACTTACCAGTAACTGTTCCTCTTCTTCGAGCACTGCTCAGATACATTCAGAAATAGGTGTCTCCATGCCCGAGTGCTGGATTGGTCAGAACTTTTTGCCCTGGCCTGTCAGAAAAGGACAAGTGGCCACTGCCCCCCATGCCACCCTGTGGCTATATATGTGGCTGCCGCCCAGCCCCTCCCCAGTTTCATTTCTTACACTTTCACTTTGATTGTGAAACTGCCCACTCCTTATGCTTTGCAAGCAGCCTGTCCTTCACTCACTTTATTATCTTTTTGCCTGAGTGAGAGCACCTATTTGTGGACTTAGTTCCACCGAAGAAAGTCTCCCCATTCAGGCTGGAAAATCATGCTATTCTGTCATCTGCCATGCTAGGGTTCAAACCCTGTGCCGAATGCAGCAAGGCCTTCCCACGGAACAATCCCCATGAGAAGTGCCTCTGGGGCCTGGGAGAAAGCCACATGGTCGCCACCTGCTCCATCTGTCTGTCCTTCAAGCCGAAGACAATCAAGGACAGGGAAAAAGATGCCATCCCGTGGCCTCCAAGCAGGCTTGGCAGCCCTCTCCCGAGGTTTTGGGACCTCCTACGGCAGCACGTGCCAGTTTGCCAACGGGACCTACCCAACACCGTGCCAACCGGGGCCGCAGGACAAGCTTGGTACAGACTTCGGTGTTACCAACTTTGCCCACCAACTCGAGGTATGCTCATTTATTAGAGTTGCTTTCTCTGTGGGGAAGATGTTAATTCTATTAGTGTGCTGCTTGTGTCACTTGTGTTTCTATATAGGTGCGTCTGAGCGGACCGGGTCTATCAGCACTCTAAGTTGACCCCTTATGTGTCCCTGAACTCAGTAGGCTGGGTCACACAGCACTTCTCAGCTGCTACCCTTATATGCCCCTGGACTCAATCAGGCTGGGTCAAAACAGCACTTGTCAGCTGTCACCCTTATATGCCCCTGGAGTCAATCAGGCTATTATCCCTATCAATGAGCAAACCTTACAGGGTTGTGGGCATTACAGGGATCTTTGGCTAGGTAATAGAAGCGTTGCTGCAAAGCAATATAAAGAAACCAAGACCACAAAGGAGAAGGAATGAAGTCTTAGAATAGTCTGGAAACTGGCTTGATAACAAAAGGCATTTTATTGTTAGGTATCTAAAACTTGTACTACTACTAATAATTAAAAAGGAGAGAAGAATACCCCAAAATACCCAGTTACAGCATACAAGGAAAGAAGAACACCCAGCTACAATATTACCTAGATTCTACTGTATCAGGCCTAGAGAGAGAGAGTCATAATTAACAGAGAGGGAGAGAGGTTGGGGTTGAGAGAGAGAGAGAGAAGTTGGGGCAGGGAGGTCTCACCACTCCGTGTAGCAGAAAGGTTTCCAGGTTGTGCAGATCAGGGTCAGAGGCTGGATGGAAACCAAGCTCCCACAGCAATCAGCAAGGAAGAAAAGCCAAATCCCAGTGGAAATGATACAGTTTTAGATCCAAGCATCAGGACTCAGGACTCAATCCAGACTCACACAGGATTCAGACAGGACCCAGTCAGGACTTGCACAGGACATACACTACACACACACCACTGCACTACTGTTGGATGTGGGTAAAGGTTTTTTATAAGGACTTGTTTACGTGGCCAATACACATGCCTGGCTGGGTGTAATGGTTCAGAGAAGCTCACAATACAGTCAGGCAGACTCAGTATTTTGGGTATCAATTATCATGTCTGTGACTAGAATGGTCTGATAATTGCTGAGTTTGTTCGTGCTGGTGTGAGATCCCCCATCAGGTGATGCTTCCCTGCTTCTTCAATCCCAGAGTTCAGTGCAGCTCCTGCTTTGGAGCCTGGCTCTCCATAGTCAATGCAAATGAAGCTCCATTTACTCTGCTGATGGCTTTTGGATATGGGTATATAAGGATGTCTCCCATTTCCTACTGTTTTTGGTTTTCAGTTCAAGCAGAGGCTGGGGAATGTGTGGGGGGAGGGAGGCACAGGCTGGATACTATGCTCTGATTCCTCAAGAACACAGAGCTAACACGTAACATCGGTACCACGGTGCCGACACAGCCCCGTGTCTCCAACTTGAGGCTCTCCCCAGAATCGGTTTCACTCAACCTTGGTACCACTGAGTCATCATAGTCCTGTGTCTTTGACACGGGGCTCTCCCCGGCGCCGGTTGGGCTCGACCTCAGTACCACGGCACCAACATAGCCCCACATCTTCAACATGGGGCTCCCCCCCCGCCCGGAGCCGGTCGGGGTCAGTGCCAATCCCAATGACCGTGGAGTCAGTGGAGGCTGCCATGGTGCTCCTGCTTCCTACACCTTCCTCCCTGGTGCCGGTTAGAAGGGGCAAGCCGGTCTTCATGTCAACGGCTTGGGCCAAACATAAGCGGCACCGCTCTTCTTCCCCACCACCGGGCCCAGCCTCTGAAGCTCCGGAGCCTGTCACGCCCCCGAGGCCAGCTACTGTGGAGCCATCCCCATGGCAACATATCACCCTGCCATCTCCAGTACCGTCCAGTGGGTCATGAGATTCTTCCCCCATCCCAGCCCGGGGGAAGGGGCTTCAAAGGGCTCTAAACAGCCTTGGCAGTGGGTCTTGGTGCTATTGCCCTTCCGTTACCTTCCTCACAAATGATAACTGCAAGAGGCCCCTGCGGCCACACCAGCACCACCCCTGACACCAGGGAGACCCCTAAACCCAATACCGTTCTCTTACACAAGCAATTTGTCGGCACATTGTGATATCCTGCACTGTGTCTCAGCCAACATAGGGATGGAGATACAATCCTCTGAGGCACCCTCCAATGTTTTATTTGGCCCAGTGTTTTCCTCAGTGGAACCAGTCACAGTTCCCCTCCACCCTAGCATCTGGGACTTGGCCTCCTCCTGCTGGCAAAACCCATGTTCCGTATCCCTGGTCTCAGATACGGTGGGCCTCAAGTACAGGGTCCCAGGGTCAGAGTTCCCCTCACTCACCCACCACCCAGTCCCGCCTCATGCTGTGATGGAAGCAGCCTTGGGACCGGGACAGACCTCCTGCTTTCCCTTCCCAACATCAAGAGACTCAAGGGAGTTAGAACTGCTAGATAGGAAGGTACACTCCTCCTCGGCCTTCCAGTTGCGGGTCATGAATAATCAGGCTGTAACCAGCAGGTACGTGTTGGATGTGTGGGAGACATTAAACAGATTTAGACACCTACTTTCACCTGAGGCCAAGGAAGAGTATGATGCCTTCTTGAAGGGAGGTAAACTAGCCTCCTAGGACGTCATCCTGGCAGCATGGGACACAGTGGATAGGGTGGCCTGCACCATGGCCTCAGCAGTAACCCTGCACTGTGCAGCCTAGCTACGGGAGGCTAGAGTACCCCCGGTCTCTCAAGAGGTGGCCATCTATCTCCCCTTCGGGGGCAATGCCTTCTTTCCCCCAGAAACATTGGTTGTCCTGGGTACCACTCATGACCCCCCACAGGGAGCTGAAATACCTTACCCTCCTTCCAACAGGGCCCCTACCACACTCTTTGGCCTCATAGGGCCCAGGACAACCAGCCCCCCCATTCAGGTTCTGGTGAGGACCCAATCATCACCACCACAACTTAAGTTTGAACCTCATCTGGGGGACCTCCCTGGCAAGACCCTCCCCCATCCATTGCCAGGGAGGAATCCTGTCCGGCCACTCAGGCTATGTTCACACAGGGAGGGCTTGTTTCAAAACAAGAGGTTTCGAAACAAGCTGTTTCAAAATAACTATTTTGAAACACCTTATTTAGAAGGACAAAAACAGTGTCCTCGAAATAAGGGAGCAAAATACATGTCCACAGTGTGAACATGCTATTTTGCTTGGGAAGGGGACTGCAGGCACCCGCAGGGTGCAGCGCAGAGGGCTGCAGGCACCCGCGGGGTGAGGCGCAGGGCTGCGCTGCACCCGCCAGGTGAGGCGCAGCGGGCACCTCACCCTGGGGGTTTAAAGCCCGGTATGGCCCCAAACCTGGCGGTGGGTCCCAGGCACCCGGCTGGAGCCCACTGCTGCAAGGACTGGAGTAAGCACCTGCCCCAGAATCCCCAGCACCCCCGGTCCTGCTGGGGGAGGGGGGGGAGCCAGGGATACCAGGCTATCCCCGGCTTCACCCCCGGCAGGAGCAGCTGGGCCGGGGAATCCCAGGGCCGGTGCTCACTCCAGCCCCTGCATCAGTGGGCTCCAGCAGGGTGCCCGGGACTCGCCGCCAGGTTTGGGGGCACACCAGGCTTTAAACCCTCGGGGTGAGGTGCCCCGCTGCACCTCACCTGGCGGGTGCCTGCAGAGGGCTTAGCACTCTGGGAGTAAGGTCAAATGTTGTTTCAGAACACTTTGTTCCGAAACAACATGTCCGCACAGGGCTGTTTCGAAACCACTAGTTTCGAAACAACCCTGTTTTGAAAAGAAAAAAAAAAGGGGTTTAAGCCATTCTGAAAAAACAGCGGCCATTTCGAAACAAGTGGGTTTGCTTGTTTCTAAATGGCTGTGTGTCATGTGTCCATGGCATTTCTTATTTTGAAACAACTTCGTTGTTTCGAAATAAGAATGCTGTGTGAACACACCCTCAGTGGTTTCAATGATACTCACAACCCTGCTGTCAATCACCCAAAACTCGAACATGGAGTGCAGCGTCTTGAGAAATTGAGAAGCCTACGAAGGGCAGCTGTCCCATTTTCCTGCTGCCCAAAGGCTAGCCAATTAGTAGCCTCCTGCCTTGCTGTCTCCTCACAAGTGCAACACTTGGGCAATCCTTCCCCTTTCTGTCTGCAGGTGGACAGCTCAGAGGTTAAGTAGCCTCCCCCTTTTCTGAGTAGGATGAAGGTTCCACCATTATCCATACTCTTGTTGTGGCCCCTATTACACCCCCTGAGGGGCCCTCATTACCTGAATCTTCTTGGATGACTATTGTGGTCACAAAGGAGACCTGCAGTCCTGTGGGCATCCTTTAGACAAAGGTCTTACTCCCAGCATGTTATCACACACAACACCCCCCTGGGGTGGCCACTCCTCACCCTGCGGGCTCAGAAGTTCATGGTACACACTCCAGTAATCAGAGTGGACCTTTCCGTCAATCCCCATTCCAAATAAGATGAGGTTTTGTCTGTTTACCGCAACCATTCTCACATGGGGGAATACGACTCCCACACACATCCCCATAGGGAAAGCCCCTCCACCTTACTCTCCAATAGGTCAGATGGTAAAGCCCTGGTTAATTCTTGTTCCCCTCTCATAGAAGCCCCCCCCCCCCCCCCCCGTGGCCTGCTCTGAAAGGCAGGAGCGGAAGGAGCCTGCCCCCTTTTTTCTGCTGTGCTGACCAATGATTACCAAATGCATTTAGCTGGACCAAACATAGCTCGCATTTGATCGACCTCACCGAGGTCTTAATGTTCCCTTTAACTTTTCATAGGCTGAGTATGCAAAAAATTTCTTTTGTGTAAATTTTTGGAACCAGTGTCCAAATGTGTGCGTGCTCCAGTGAGTGTAGTCAGCCTTGTGAGTGCAATGAAGTGAATGTGTATGATTCAAATCATATCTAAATTTTATTTTGATCTGGTGATGGGAATGATTTTATAAATTACAAAACCATCTTTGAAACATGTTACTTGAAATTACCTTCTTAAAGTAGCATAAAATAAATTAAAACATCAGCTCTGTTGAATTTTTTTGTGCGCACTTTATTTTGTTGTGTGCGGGGGTTTCACAACCTGTGTGCTTGCACACACATGCACAACTTAGAGGGAACATAGGTCTTAAGGTGTATGTCCCTAACCCAGGATACTACAACCTCCTAGAGCCCTTAGAGCGAGCATGTCATTCTCGCCTGTCAAGTACCAGACTCACAGGCCGGAGCTTGGCCAGGGATGCAACCTTCAACAATTCACTCACGGTTTACTTACCCGAGGTGAAGCTCTAATGCTTGCTGCTTCCAGCTGGTCCACAGCCTGGTGAATGACTGGGTGAGGGGTCTCACTAACTAGACCCCTGCCCCACCTTCACCCTGCCTTACTTCCTCAAAGACAGGCTGCCCTAATGGTCAATGGCCTCTCTTCGCCTCCAGGCCAGCTGATCACTGCCGCTGGAGTACTTCTTAAAGCCTGAACATCTGCACACGGCCCCTTATCCTTGACGAAATGATCCAGTGTTTCCTTTTACCTCTTGGTCAGAGGTGAGGATACTTGTGTCTCTTCCTTCCCCATCAAGCTCGCAGTCGACACTGCTTGAACACTCCAGTGAGTAGCCAAGAAGCTTTAGCCTAAGAGTAAGGGGTCCAAGCCTGGTGGGGCCCCAAGCTGATCTCCATTGGTATGGCTGAAGACCATTCCCGCTGCTAGAGTGGGAATCTGATCCTGGTCATCATCCCTTAGAGATTACTCAGTGGGGCCCCTCTCATAGTTTCTTCCCTCAGTTGGTCATAGTGCTGGGTTCGTCCTGTCATAGCTCCAGGACCCCCTGCCCTTATATCCTGCGGGTCCAGCTCCCTTTCTTTCCTCATGCTCTCAGGGCTTTCTAGCCATCGCAATTGAAATTTGATATTACGCTCAGGCCCAACTGATCACCAACAGCCTTTCCTGCTCGATAGACTTGTTATTACACCACCTGTCATCCCGACCACTGATTGGGAGTTCGGGAGCCAGCTGTCCCCGACAGAACCCACTCCCAGGGCAAGTCTCATAATGGCAATAACATACTAGTAGAAAGCCCTTCAGATTAACCGAAAGGGTAGCAAGGAGATGGTGGGATGTGCATCTTCAAAGTGGTGTACCATCTCTTGCCCTCTTGGTAGATGCTGTTCCTTCCTCACCTATGCCCCGTGTCCCGTCCAGGGGCCCTCCCTTCATGGTGCCCCTACCTTGGCACATGCCTCTGTGCATCACCAGTTGTAAAGTTGGGAGCACACTGTCTGGACTCGTCCCAGTGGTAAGAGGTCATGTTAACAACTTTGCCCACCAACTCGGGGTATGCTCATTTATTAGGGTTACTTTCTTTTTGGGGAAGATGGTAATTCTATTAGTGTGCTGCTTGCGTCACTTGTTTTTCTATATAGGTGCGTCTGAGCAGACCGGGTCTATCAGCACTCTCAGCTGACCCCTTATGTGTCCCCGAACCCAGTAGGCTGGGTCACACAGCACTTCTCAGCTGCTACCATTATATGCCCCTGGACTCAATGAGGTTGGGTCAAAACAGCCACTTTTCAGCTGTCACCCTTATATGCCCCTGGAGTCAGTCAGGCTAATATCCCCATCAATGAGCAAACCATACAGGGTTGTGGGCATCACAGGGATCTTTGGCTAGGTAATAGAACTGTTGCTGCAAAGCGATATAAAGAAACCAAGACCACAAAGGAGAGGGAATGATGTCTTAGAAGAGTCTGGAAACTGGCTCGATAACAAAAAACATTTTATTGCTAGGTAGCTAAAACTTGCAATAATAATAATAATAATGATTGTAAAAGGAGAGAAGAATCCCCCAAAATACCCAGTTACAGCATTGATAAACATACAATGAAAGAAAAACACCCAGCTACTATATTACCTAGATTCTATTGTATCAGGCCTAGAGACAATCATAATTAACAAAGAGGGAGAGTGGTTGGGAGAGGGAGAGAGAAGTTGGGGAGGGGGTCTCACCACTCTGTGTAGCAGAAAGGTTTCCAGGTTGTGCAGATCAGGGTCAGAGGCTGGATGGAAACAAAGCTCCAACAGCAATCAGCAAAGAAGAAGAAAAGCCAAATCCTAGTGGAAATGATACAGCTTCAGATCCAAGCATCAGGACTCAGGACTCAATCCAGACTCCCACAGGATTCAGACAGGATCCAGTCAGGGCTTGGACGGGACACACAGTTCTGTAATGTTGGATGTGGGTAAAGGTTTTTTATAAGGACTTCTTTAAGAGGCCAATACACATTCCTCACTGGGTGTAATAGTTCAGAGAAGCTCACAATAGCCATGGGGTGGAGTGGGGCAAAAAGTTCCGACCAATCCGGCGCTCCAGCACGGAAACACCTATTTCTGATTGAATCTGAGCAGCCCACCTCAAAGAAGGATGGTTACTGGTAAGTAACTCACTATTCTTCGAGATGGGCTGCTCGGATTCATTCAGTATTAAGTGTCTAAATAACACAGTCCACGATTTGCAAGAATTTCTTTTAACCTTAGCCTGTGAGTACGGGGCTGGCAGCCACCGCCCCCTTGCTATATATATGGCCTGAGCCCTGCTCCTCTTCAGTTCCCATTAATCACTAACTCCGAGTAGCGGGGATGGTGAGAGGGCTCCGAATGATTCTGAGCAGCCCATCTCAAAGAAGGACAGTTACTGGTAAGTAACCCACCGTTCTTCTTTGAGAGCTGCTCGGCTACATTCTGTATTAGGTGACTGTTAGCCTTACTGTGGAAGATGGGTGGAGTTAGAACTTTATCCACCATCAGCATGGCTGCCCACAAATGGCACAACACCCAAAATCGGGTGAAGAAGCAGTGGGCCACCAGGCGAATGCCTACGGGCATGCCACCAACTGCAAGATCTTCCAGAGAAGGCACACATGAGAGTGCCGAGGGGTCATTTGCCACTCTGTCAGGAGACTATAACTCCAACAGAGGCAGTCCTCAGTTCATTGTTGGGGAATTTGCTATATCATAATAGCAAAGAACATCCTTGTCACCAGCAAGACCATCTAGTGTATGAGGGTTGCCCCTTCTTAGAAAAATCGACTCCTGAGAAAGGCAGTCATGATCCAGGGCAACAGATTCCGACAGCTGCAGGGGAAAGGCAAGTGTGGAATAATTGCTCCCCTTGCCACCTCAACCCCAAAAGGGGAAGGTCAGTTGGGTTAAGTTACTAACCAAGACTGGGGCAGGGAACACATTGCCCCTTGACCAAACAGGGATAGATAAGATACCTTTCCCCATTGGCATACTGGCAGAAGATGCCCTGGGTAGGTTTGATTAGGGGTGACCTAAACTCAAGCATCCCAGCTCCATGTGGAAGCTAATGCAGGAAGAAGTATAATGAAGAAGGAGTGAGTGGGGACTCCTGCCCCTCCATCTGTTGATGCATGGGAATGGAGGGCTTGGAGGACGGGCCCCAGAATAAGGCCTAGATTCTTGGCAGACCGATCTCTGGGCCCAAAAATGTCAGAGATACTCCTTCAAGGAAGTCATCATAAAGAGAGAAGTGGACATCTCAGAAGGGCCCTTCTTTAGAGGTAACCTTTGAGCAGATTATAGTAGTAAAAAAGGGGAACCCTGAGGTACACCCATCCTAGTATCAGGAGAGAAACTTTGAGAAAAGTGATTGAATTCCCCGTATTAGGTCATCCCTAACCAAAAAAAAAACGGGGGGGGAATGACCTGAAGCGGGGGGGTGTTACCCCCCCCCCGCCCCCCCGGGGGGGGGGCTTACACAATTTCAGAGCTGGGTGTGCATTTCTGTCCCCTGCAGCTGTACTCTACTCCCACAGTACGCGGACTCGCATAAGGTGAGGTGTACTGAATTGAGGGAAGGGGTATCCAGCCATCTCTGTAGACAGTTCAGGTCCACCTCGAGAGTCATGCCTCCAAGCTCCAGAATCAGAGTGTTTGGAGGGGGGCACATGGCTTGGAAGATATTCTCACTTCTATGGAGAGGCAGTCAACCTTCATAACATAGCTGGATGACTTATGTCCAGCGGCGGGTGAAGGTGTTGCGCCCTGGCTACAATGGGCCAACTACAAGGGATCTTGCATAGATCCTGATGATGATGCCTTAGGCAAGACACAAGTCAGATGTGGTCTATAACACCTGCTCCAAGGGGAAGGAGTGTTATTGGTGCGCCACCCCATGTATTGGAAGGGTTAAGGCTTTGGCAGGTCCTGGGTGGGAGAAGGGAAGAGGGAGAGATCCCGGGAAGAGGAGGAAAGCATAAGGCAACCCCTACTTAGGGAAAAACAAGGAAGAACCGCTGTGTCCTTTAAGGAATACATTGGGCCAAGAGGGGAGATTACGAAATCATCACCCATAAGGCGTCAGGCATCACCCATAAGGCGTCAGACCACAGGTCCTCAAATGGCTCACTCAGGTGTACAAATACCGATGGTGGTTAGGAGTTCTATTCCCCACTATCTCCATTTGTTGCAATTCCAGGGAGGAGAGGGGTGCAATAAAAAGATCAAGGCAGCTCCCAGATGGCTGTCTAGGATTTTCAGGGGAAAGAGACCCTTGCCTGTTGGAAGGAAGCACCAGAGCAGAGGGGATTCCAGTTGAGGGCTAAACTGAGGTCTGCCCGTGGACAGAAGGACCAGTGTAATGTGGTGAAGGTGCTTGGGTAGGAGCTGAAAAGGCAAAAACCCCTACGATGAGACTAGAGGATCCATCAGGCAAAAGGCTAATATGAGTCTGAAGAGCATGGCATCAATATTAAGGGTGGCACTGCTTGGGGAGGTGAGGCAGTAGAAGATAGAGGATAAAGGGGTTTGAGCTTGCCCTCTTACCCATCACCTAGGGGGTGGGCTGCATCATCCTGCAATAGTTTGCCCCCGATCCATTGCAGGCCGACATGCATAAGGAGTGCTCTCGGGATAGCGACACAGAAGCATACCATTTTCAGTGTGCCCGACTGGGAAGGAATTGGCATAGGTGTAGGCATCTTGCCTGTAATGGTCACCTACTGGAAGACATTGTCACGTGTCGGTTTAGGCTGGCCAGAGGGATGGCAGGCCCCAAAAGCCTGAACCAAAGTAAAATCATGCTAAGCTGCCAGCTGAAACTGCAAATTGCTAGCCTTCTCTGGTAAAAGGGAAAGTTGCTGAACACCAAGAGGCAGCCTCTCCCCCCTCCTCAGGGGGGAAGTTGTATGTTTGGCTTAGGCTGCAGGTTTGTTCTGCTTTTGTTCTTTTGTTGTTAATTAACCTTAGCTTGTTTGTGTTAGTGTACACAAGGGAAGCCCCTAGTAGGGATGGGTGAGAGTCTTTATCAGGTCTGAAGACACTGAGCATTGGGGTCTCGGTCCATTTGAAGGGGGCCATTCACCTTGAGGTGGTGGTGTAGCCACTCACACCAGGACATGGCTCTCCCCTGGGTTATGTGATGGTGAGGGTTAGGGTTTAATTTGGCTGTAATCCAATAAAGTTTGTAGTCTGCTTCATTCCTGACTCAGGCGTTGTCTTCACACAGAATCCTCAAACCTGTCTCAAGCCTGCTCGAGACACTGCCCTTGTCCCAGAGGGCTAAAGTGTTTTTTGGGGGGGGGGGGGGGGGGGCATTATGTTCCTGCCTCACATACCTCTATGAGCTCTGGATTCCCACCGAGTCTCCAAGGGCGCATGCAACTGGAACCAAGTGCATGTGAGGAGAAGTCTTTGGTGGCCAGGCCCTTACTTCACCCAAAGGGTATGGGAAGGGAAGAGGGAGGCACATTGTTACTGGAAAGGAGGAAGAGATGTCCTGAGGCTGACTGTGGGGGGGCATTTAGCAAAAGCATTTTGGGTTCCACTCTGATGTTTAAGGGTTAAATGGAGGGAGAAGCAACCCTGTTGGAGTTGATCACTTATAATGAGGAAGGGGACCATCATCCCGTGGTCCAAAGGCTCCTAAAAGATAGCCATTTCAGTTGTGTGCATGTGGCAAGATGCAACAAGGACCCTTCTCACATGCATTCAAGGGGTCACAGTAGACTGGGAACATTGAGGTGCCTGGGAAGTAAGCATACCCAGGGTTCTGAGGGCTGAGCTATGGAGACAGTCATCACAGATCAAGTAATCAGTGGGTGGGTAAAGAGAGAGACTGTCCCTCTAAAGGAAAATCTAATATGGCCCACTGAAAGTCCTAGGAGAGGCCAAAATCCTGAAGCCAGGCTACTCTGCGCATAACCACGGCTATAACAATGCCGCAGCTGGCCATGTTCGATGCATTGATTGCCACTGTAAAGGCATGGCTAGAGGCCAAAGCACCTTCCTTGATGAAAGCATTCAAATCCTTGAAGCATTCTAGTGGGAGGAAGCTGCTGAAACTCTTCATAGCATCCCACATGTCTAGAGAATCTTTTAACCAAGGACTGGTGCCTGGGACCCCTCAGCTGAAAAACTGAAAAATTAATGGGCTTTTTTTTTTTTTCCCAGGAGGTCAAACCTTCTGAGACTCCTAGGACCCAGGATAAATCAAGGCATCTCTGGCCAGTGTGTCCCAGAAATGTCAAGGACATGAATACGAAGTGGGAGAATCATAATGGCGACTGGAGAGGTTTCAAACCCCCGGTCAAATATGGAGTCCTGGTCTCCCTCAAGGGGTGTAACCCTGACCCAGGTAGGTGGTGGCCTGGGGAAGGGGTTCAAGTGTGGTAGGGTTTTCTCTGTAAGACCCTGACTCCTGTTCGTGGCTGTAATCAGGAGAAGGGACAACCCCAGTACTGGGGTTCTCTCACAGTGGCCATAGCACCAAGTAGGAATCCCCCTTCTGGGCCCTCAGTAGGATGTAGCTGGTTTTGAGGGCAGTGCCGGGAAGAGCCCCATGCTGCAGACCCTCCAGTAAGGGGCTGGGCCTGAGGAATGCAATCTCGGATCTCTTGTGGTGCCAAGGCAAGGGTGTTGGCACTGTAAGGGTTGAAGCCTGCAGTTCTGCTGTGGCACTTGGCCAAGTACTGAGCAGCTCCCCCGATGCTGGGCAAAGTGGAGGAAGGAAGGAAGATGGACTTACCAATTACATCAGTGGCCTGGTGACATGTTCAGGAGCCGAAGTGTCTCTGCCACTTCAAAGGCCTCTAGTGTGGGTGACACCATGATAAGCTCCAGGCACTTACCCTGGAGGGGAGGGCCAGATTCAGCACTGGCACTTTGGTGCTGGAGTTGGCCCTGAGTACACTTACCTGAGTTCTGCTGGGGAGCGGCGTCGAGAGGGCCTTGGTGATGACTGGCAAGTGGAGCTGCTACCAAAGCGCGGAGCTCAGATGCTCCAGTCCTTTCTTCACTGAGTATGATGCCGATCGCTGCTCTTTATTCGCAGTTGGAGAGCAGCACTGAGAGAGGTCCCGTGCCAATCCAGCACAGGGTGCCACGTTAAAGGCCAATCGTGGCTTTTAATCATAGCCAAAGAGTGGCAACGAAAAGGCTCCGGTGCTGAGCAAGCACACGGTGCCAAGTTAAAGGCCGACTGCAGCTTTTATTCATAGCTGGAGAGCGGCACTGGGAGTGCTCTGGTGCCAACCAAGCATGTGGTGCTGAGTTAGAGGCCAGTCACAGCTTTTATTCATAGCCGGAGAGCGACACCAAGAGGCTCCAGTGCCAACTGAGCATGCAGTGCCAAATCAGAGGCCAGTTAGGGCTTTCATTCATAGCCATAGAGTGATGCCAACAGGGCTCCAGTTTCCACTAAGCCCACAGTGCTTATTAGAGGCTGATCGCAGCTTTTATTCATAACTGGAGAGCAGCACTGAGAGTGCTCTGGTGCCAGCCAAGCACATGGTGCTGAGTTAGGAGCCAGTCACAGCTTTTATTCATAGCCACAGAGCAGTGCCGAGAGGACTCCAGTGCCCGTCCAGCAAGAGAAGCTGGTGAATCTTTGGGTGTGGAAGATGTTCCCAGTGTCAGCTGCGGGGCCCATTCCTGGGCATTTTATGAAGCCTTCACTACCTGTCTTCCCAAGTTGTTCATTTAAAAGATCTACAAATGGAGCATAATTCACCTGGTGAAGCTCACACAGGCATTATGAAACCTCCTGTGGGGGTTGTGCCTTGGCTTCGGGTTTCTGTTGGAAGGACGAGGTAGGAGTGCTGGTGAAGTCCTCAAACAGATCTTCCATGAACATACATGTGAAACAAAGCAAAAAGATGAGCACTTGCATAAAGCAAGAACAGGCTGTGCCATAACCATCACTGAGGGAGGAAAAAAGGAACTGGGGAGGAGCAGGGCTGGGGCCATATATATGGCTAAGGGGCAGTGGCTGCCAGCCCTGTCCTGACAGGCTAAGGCTAAAAGATGTTCCAGCCAATCGTGTGCTGTGGTACGTAGACACCTAATACTGAATGTATCTGAGCAGCACTCCAAGAAGAATAATTACTATTAATGCAAATTTTAGATACATAGCAATAAAAAGCCTTTTGTAATCAAGCCAATTTCCAGACTCTTTTAAGACATCATTCCTTCTCCTTTGTGGTCTTGGTTTCTTTATATCATTTTGCAGCAACAATTCTATTACCTAGCCAAAGATCCCTGTGATGCCCACAACCCTATAAGATTTGCTCATTGATGGGGATATCAGCCTGATCGACTCCAGGGGCATATAAGGATGACAGCTGAAAAATGCTGTTTTGACCCAACCTGATTGAGTCCAGGGGCATTTAAGGGTAGCAGCTGAAAAGTTCTGTGTGACTCAGCCTGCTGAGTTCAGGGACATACAAGTGGTCAGTTGAGAGTGTTGATAAACCCGGTCCTCTCAGATGCACCTTGTTAATTGATACATGTGTATATTGGGTGGTTATTTGGATTTGAGGGTTGGAAGAAGCTATTCCTGGGAAATCGAGGACCTGCAAGGGTTGCTCCATTGGGAGAGAGCTTGCAGAAAGGAGAAGTGAGCTCCATTTAGAAACACTAGTGACGCAAGCAATACACTAATAGAATTACCATCTCCCCCACTTCCCCGAAAAGGAAGTAAACCTAATACATACACTGAGTTTGTGGGCAAAGGTGGTAACACTGGTTCTCCTTCGACCACTGCTCACATCATTCATCTACAGGTGTCTACGTGCTGCAGCACACGGTAGCTCAGAAAGTCTTCAGCCTTAGTCTGTCAGGTCAAGGCATGCAGCCAACAGCCCCTCTACACTGCGACCGTGGTTATATCGGTGACCATGAACCTGACCCTCCCAGTTCCTTTTTCCTCCCTCAGTGACAGTTTTGGATCAGCCAAGACACTTGTGTAAGCAAGTGCCTGTCTTCTACTGCAAAATTCAAGGTGATTGGTTTCAAGCCATGTTTAGGATACTGCAACCTTTCCCACTCAACGATCTGCGTGATAAATGTCTTGCATGGCTCGGTGAGTCCCATCTCAATGAAAGCTGCCCTCTCTGCCAGTCCTTCAAAAGGTGGACTCACAAGGACAGAGAGCTGTGACTCTGATCCCTTGCTGGGCGCAGTGTGCAAGCCTCTGATGCTGCCTGATCCCTGAGCGCGCCACTGGCTCACCCATTGGCCTGGGCACCAGAACCCCAGGACCAATCTCTGGCACCGAGTGTAAATTCTCAGTCAACACCCCCGTTGGTATCATCAGGGCGCTGAACACTTCAGTCGCTGTACCGACCCGGTGCCGATCCCAACGTGGCACCGCCAGCAGCACCACCAATGCCACAGGCCTCTGTGACAGTGTGGCCATGTTCTCCAGTCTGGGTACTGGCACAGCTGAAGAAATCCAGGTCGATGCAGACCGTGGCACCAGGAGTCCAGTCAGTGCAGGAAGTGGTACCACCCACCAACCCGGTACCACCTAACCGGCCCCCAACATCTCAGCTCGGCACTGGGGACTGCTTCTTGGCCAAGCCAGTGCCGTCCAGTCCACCTCCAGTACTGCATTCCATTGAGGACTGCTCTCTGCCCTCCTCCCCATGTTCCTCCCAGGACATCTTTATGCTGTGCTCTCAAGCCTCGGGGACCCCTTCCCATGAATCGGCATTGACTTCACCTGCAGCCTTGGCACACTCTTCTCCACTCAAGATGGTAATAAGAGTAGGAGAACATTTAGGGAAATGGCACCTTAACTCTCCCTTGCCCATGCCTTGACGCAATAACAGACCATCAGCCTGCCTGAGCCAGTGGGGCCCTCCCCTTCTGATACCACAGTGCAACCTAGTCGAGGCTATTCCCCTCCATGTTAGCTGGAGGCTGGAGCGTCTTTTAATGACTGGTCTCACAATTGGCTGGACATGGCGGCTGACGATACTCTAGTATCATGGCACCGCTCCATCCACTCCCCCTCGCAGACCATGGACTCAAACTTCTTAGACGATGAAACCAATCTTGAATCCGCATGTCATAGTAGATCATGGGCCCATTCTTCCTCTTCGCCCAATGAATAAACCTTTCAGAGACCAATTGACTGTAAGGCTATGTTCACACACAGGGGGTTATTTTGATACAAGTTGTTTCGATACATGTATCAAAATAATGCTTTATTTCAAAATAAGTTAATTCAAATTAACAATTTGTTAATTCAAATTAAGGAAAAAAGCAGGAATTGAAATAGCAGGTTCAGACAACAGTTATTTTGAAACGAGTCACTGTGGTTTCGAAACAACATATTCAGATGGCATTGTTTTGAAACAATTGTTTCGAAACAGTGTTGTTTCATCCCCACATGGGGTTTAAGTTGTTTTGAAACAACGCTGTTGTTTCGAAACAATGGAACCCGTTGTTTCAAAACAACGGTGCGTCATGTGAACATGGCCTTTCTTATATCGAAACAACCTCTGTTGTTTCAAAATAAGACTGCTGTGTGAACACACCCTAAGAAGGACTCTTGTGCCCACTGGTAGTTGCTACACAGCATGGCAGCAGATCTGAACTTGGAGCTTGGGGTCGCTCAGGAGGAGATAAACCCCATCTTCAAAGTTGGCCAGAGGGCCCCACCTGCTAAGATGTCTGTCCCATTCCATGAAGGGGTGTACAGCATTGTCAATGCCTGTTGGCAAAACCCATCCTTGATCCCACTGGTATCCAGGGTCGCAGACCGTAAGTACCATGTCCATCAGGACAAGTTCTCCTTTCTGTTCCAGCACCCCACTCCTGGGTCACTGGTCATTGATGCTGTGAACAAGAAAGAGAGGCAAGGTCAGCGAGGTTCCACCCCTAAAATAAGGAGGCAAGGAAACTCGACCTGCTGGGCAGGAAGGTTTACTCCACAGCAGCCCTTCAGCTGTGCATAGCAAACCAGTTGGCACTTATGACAAGGTATGTCTTGAACATCTAGAATGTCATGCAAGGCTTCTGCACCATTATCCCGAAGGATCGCCTTAGGGACTTTGACATGATGCTCGAAGAAGGGGAAATGGCATCCAGAGATGCTCTGATGGCCATCTGGGATGCCATGGACACAGTTGCCCGTACAATGGCATCGGCTGTGGTAATGCGTTGCTTGGCCTGGCTACAGGACTCAGGCCTACCACCACAGCTGCAGCTTACTATTCAGGACCTCCCATTCAAAAGCCCTGACCTCTTCACTGGGTCCACGGATGCGAAGCTCCATGGCATGAAAGACTTCAGAGCCACGCTCCAGTCACCGGTGATTTACACCCCACAACCTATCAGATGCTTTCTAAAACCCCATCAACTCCTTCAACAACTTCATCAGTTAAAACAACAGATTTAACTGCAGAGTACATTCCCGAGGTCCCTCCCATTTCCGCAGCGACAACCTTGGGGACATGGACAAGGACAAGGTCCATTTGGGAAAGAATGAGAAGTCCCATGTTCCCCAATCAGGCAGGTGAGGGCAGGCCTCCGAACACTCTTCGGGGAAGAAACAGCATTTTTGATGGTTACAGTACAGCCGATGACCCCACGACCCAACCAGTCCCCAATCACTTACACGGTTTTACACACCACTGGGCCACCATCACAACTGAGCAGTGGGTCCTTGAGATGCTCGTGGAGGGGTATCATATTCAGTTTCTTTGGATTCCTCAGGAAAGAAAACCACTCCCTCGTCCAACCCTCGGAAAGTATGAACTGTCCCACCTTCTTGAGTTTGAATGCCAGAAACTCCTCTCTCTTGGAGCCATAGAAAAGTGGGAGTGGGGAAAATGGTTTAACTCCCGATACTTCCTGGTCCTGAAATCCAATGGGGACCTTTGACCCATTCTAGATCTCAGACCCTTGAACAAACACATAAGGAAAATAAAGTTCCGCATGGTTTCCCTATCACAGATGCTCCCATCTCTGTCTCCCAGGGATTGGTTCATGGCCCTTGATCTGAAAGACGCCTACTTTCACATAGCCATAAGGCCCTGCCACAGGTGGTTCCTAAGATTCATAGTGGCAAACAACCACTTCAATTTCAGCTCTTTCCCTTTCAGGCTCTCCCCGGCTTCCAGGGTGTTCACGAAGTGCATGGTGCCGGTGGCAGCATTCTTGCACAGACAGGGCATAAGAATTTACAACAAGGAGTCGTGAGACTAACAGAAGTGCCACATGACTCCTTGTTGTTTTTTTTTGCTGAACTAGACTAACAAGGCTATCTCTTCAGAAACTGATTAGAATTTACCCCATCTGGACCACTGGTTAATAGTTGGGAAATGAAGCGCCTAAGCAGAGCTCCATGTCAGAGTGGTAGTGAGGCTCTGAGACTATTTGGGCCTCCAGATGAACCAAGAAAAGTCAAAGTTCTGCCCATCCCAAAATACAGAGTTCAGAGGGGCATGTCTAGACACCTGCAAGGGGTTAGCATTCCTACCCTGCTCCATATTTTGGTCCATTTGCACCATCATTATAGAGCTGCAAACATTTCCCTTGACTACAGCCCACCTGTGCCTGCAGCTCCTCAGCCACATGGCAGCCTCCACCTCAGTGATCCAGACGGCATGCTTGAGGATGAGGCCTTTCCAAATCTGGCATTCCACTGTGTTCCACATATGGAGGGACTCCCTGAACAAGGTACTGTCTGTCCCCCAGGATACTCTGGGGACACTTCAGGTTTGGATGGATCCCTGTTTTGCCATGGGGGGCATTCCCTTCAAAGACCTCAGGCCCTCAGTAACCTTAATAATGGGCACTTCAAACACAGGGTGGGGGGGTCCACATTTCTGGGGGGGGGGGCTCTCCACTCAGGGGTTCTGGTCCAATGCCAATGGCCCTCTCCACATAAACGTGAAGGAACTAAGGGCCATCAGGCTAGCCTGCTTGACCTTCCTAGCCAAGATATGAGGCAGGTCATTCCAGATCCTAATGGACAATACCACAGCCATGTTCTACACAAATTGGCAAGCGGGGGGGTCTGCTCCATGCCACTTTGCAAGGAGGCGTGCAAACTCTGGGAATTGGCCATACTACACAGCTTCATCCCAGTGGCCTCCCACCTACCAGTGGTGGACAACGGGCTAGCCAACTCCCTAAACAGAAAACCGCTAGTGAGCCATGATTGGTCCCTTCACAGAAAGGTGTTCTCCCTCCTGGTAGACAAATGGGGTCTCCCCCAGACAGACCTGCTTGCGACACAGCAGAATCACAAGTGCCCCCAGTTCTGCTCCCACAGGGGTCGGCAGGAGGGGTCCCTCACTGATGTCTTCCTCATCAACTGGTCGAGGCCCCTGATGTATGCCTTCCTGCCAGTTCCTCTGATACAGAGGGTGCTCCTGAAAATCGACAGGGATGAAACAAACATAATACTAATATCTCCAGACTGGCCCAGACAGCACTGGTTCCCACGCCTGCAGGACATGTCCATAGAGACCCCACTCCACCTACCACAGTGGATGGACCTCCTGACGCAGGACTCGGGGTGCCTTCAGCACCCAGACCCAGGCCACCTACACCTAACAGCCTGGGTGCTCTCTGGGTCAGCAAGCAGGAGAGGTTCTGCTCAGACAGGGTTAAGAAGGTCCTAGCTGGTAGCAGAAATCCATCCACCTGGTCAACATGTTCAACCAAATCGAAGCGATTCTCCATTTGGGTTTGGGACAAGGGTGTAGATCCTATATCAGCCCCAATTCACCTGATCGTCTGCTATCTGCTAAACCTTAGAGAAGGAGGGCTTTCTCCTTCCTCAACTGATAGTCCATTTAGCAGCAATTTCAGCTCTCCACAAGAGCATAGATGGGTATTAAGTTTTCTCCCATTCCCACCTTCATCAGATTCCTAAAAGGGGTGAAGCGACTTTTTCCCCAACCTTGTAAGCACACCACACCCTAGGACTTGCGTATCGTCCTCCGGGTAATGCCAGAGCCACCTTATGAACCTTCAGACTCAGCCACCCTCCTGTTCCTGTCCTGGAAGTTGGCCTTCTTAGTAGCAATCACCTCTGCTAAAAGGGTTTCAGAGTTGAAAGTCCTCTCCTCGGAACTCCCATAGACGAGGTTCTACCCAGATAAAGTGGTTTTGCATCACCATGATCCTTCCTTCCTAAGATGGCCATTCCTTCACCTTAACCAGGAAATTTGCTTGCCAGTTGTTTTACCCAGACCCCCAGGTTACTCAGAACAAGAGGAGGTGGCATACCTTGGACATGAGGACAGTGCTTCTAACTTACATAGAGCACACCCGGCCATTCCACATGACCCCCCAGCTGTTTGTGGCAGTACCTGAATGTAAGAGAGGTTTACTGGTATCCTCACAGTGTATCTTTAAATGGATTGTGAACTGCATTAATGACTACTATGGAAGGTCGACCACACCCCTTCCTGGAACTTTTAGAGCCCACTCTACCAGGGCTCAAGTGTCCTCTACGGCTTTCCTTGCCAAGGTCACAATCCAAGAGAGCTGCAGGGCTGCTTCGTTGTCATTGATACATACCTTCATGACGCACTGTGCCATCGCCCAACAGGCTAGAGATGATGCTGCTCTGGGCAGGGCTGTACTCAATGTGGGTAGACTGTAATTCCTCCCACTGTCCATGGGTACAGATAGCAGTCACCTGTAACTGAATAATATGAGCAGGGCTCAAAGGAGAATGGTTGGTTACTTACCAGTAACTGTGTTTCTTCGAGATGGGCTGCTCTCATACTTTCAGGCCCCTTCCACTGTCCCTGCTAATGGAGTTGACAAAGGTATATGGGACTGGGAGGGTGAGGGTCACAGTCACCTATATAGCTGCAGTTGCTGCGTAGAGGGTGCATTGGCCATGATAGGCTACAGCTGAAGACTTTCTGAGCTACTGTGTTCTGTGGCATGTAGACACCTGTAACTGAATGTATGTGAGCAGCCCATCTTGAAAAAGGACAGTTACTGGTGAGTAACCCACCGTTCTGCACAGAAACATAGCTTAGCACGGGCTGGGGGCAGCACTGATAGCCTCAGAGCGCTGGATTGCCATGCATGGTGTGTGACCCTGCCCCAGAACACTGGAGAGCCAGGCATGTTTTGTGAAGCTGCCTCTGCTGGCATGAACTTGCTTGCGAGCTGCATGGAGGACATGACTGTGCAGAACACATGACCCTTCCCCTCCCCCTGCGAGACCTCACAGCACACTCTGAGGCCACATAGGGATAAACACTGTCAACAGCAGGACTTGCTGGTGACCTATGGTGGCATAGGGCTGGGAGTGGGGTGCAACTTGAAGGGCAGGAACTCAATGTTAGCCTGGCTTGAAGCAGGGTGTGGCTGGGAGTTGGCACGGTTCAGAACTGTCTTGGCTCAGTGCTGGCCTGGTTTGGAGCAGGTTATGGCCAATAGGAGGGGTGCAGCTCAGAGCTGGCCTGGCTTATACATGGAACAGGGTATGGCATAGAGCTGACTTGGCAGTGGGATATGGTTTCAAGCAATGGATCTGTTGTAGAGTCCAGTTCTGGGGGATGTAGGGCTGGAGTTCTGTTTCACTATCCCAGACCTTTTTGTATTCTCAGTTCTCCTGAGTGGCCCTTGCCTCAATCCAGCTGGCCCCTTCCCTTTGAAACCCCGGTCTCACTCCTGCTCTTGCTGAGGTCGAGGAGTAGGGGTTGAGTCTGGTTGGGAGCAGATGAGTGGCACCAGGACAGGCTGCCAGAGCACAGGGAGGGGAAGGGAAGCTTGGAACAATCCAATTTTGCAGGCACTGCAGCCTCCCAGCGACATGAATAATGGAAAGCTGATGCTAAACTGGAATTCTAATTTTCATACCAGCACAAACAAATCCAAACTGTGGATCAAAGGTTTCATCTCTGGAGGCTTAGAGAAGCCCCTGTGTGCTGATTTAGTGCACCTCTTAATGTCGCATCTGACAGCACTTTGCAAACAAAATGTTCCAGCCCTAAACCAGCAGGAGACCAAGTCTGGGTGGAAGGAGAGCCCATCTGCTGCAGGTTGCTAATTCTGCTGACTTGGGTGGCCCTGGCCTGTGAGGAGGGGCTGGCACTGGGTGCAAAAGGGGGCAGATGGAGTAGGGAAAGCGATGAGATAAGAGCTGCTGCCTATAATGCTTGGATCCGTCTCCAGGGCCCCTCACCAAGGACAGAGAGAGGGGCATGCTGGCCTGGCCAGGGTTTGCCTAGGCAGAGAAATTTGGCATGCTCCCCAAGATGCTCCTCTGGGGCCAGCAGCACTTATCAGGCCCAGTTCCCAGGAAACTCAGAAGCTTTGTGCTGCTCCCACCCCCACCCCTTCCCTGCTGCCCTTCCCTGCCAACTGCCACTTGGTCTATTTCCCCTCCCCACAACCTTCCCCATACCTTGCCCCTGCCCCTCCCTCCTCTCTGCCCCCCACCCCCTCCCTGTCCTTCACCCACTCCAGTGCTGGCCAGTTGACCACTGTGCAGAGACAGGGACCTTCCACTTTCCATTTCCAGACCTGGCAGCTCTGCTTCTTTCAGGGCTCGAGTTTCTCTCCTAGTCTGAGGTCCTCACACCTCCACTAGGCTCCCACCCCTAATCTATAACTCCTCTCTCTGCAGGAGGTGAGAAGAGCTGTGTGTGGCAGAGGGGGATGAGAGGGGTTTCAAGCTAAGGCCTGTCTGAACCCTTCACTCCTATCTCTGCTCTCCCAACCCGCCCCCTGTGAGCAGTGGGTTACTCACCAGTAACCGTCCTTCAAGATGGGCTGCTAGGATCCATTCAGTAATAGGTGTCTCCATGACGGAGTGCCAGATTGGTCGGAAAAACTTGTGTCATAGCCTGTCAGGAGAGGATAGGTGGCCACCGCTCCCCACACCACCCAATGGCTATATATACGGCCACCTCCCGACCTCTCCCCAGTTCCTAGGAGTCACCAACTCCAGATGTGAGGATGGAGGGGAGGGACCCGAATAGATCCGAGCAGCCCATCTCAAAGAAGGACGGTTATTGGTGAGTAACCCACCATTCTTCTTCAAGTGCTGCTTGGATGCATTCAGTATTAGGTGACTACTAGCCATGCTGATGGATGGCGGGTGGAGTTGGCTCTCCGACTTCAGCAAAGCAAAACACCCCAGATGGGAAGAAGCCCAGCGAACAAAGTTCCAACAGGAGCCAAGGCTGTGTTCACACAGCCCTCTTATTTCGAAACAACAGAGGATGTTTTGAAATAAGATTTAGGCTGTTCACACGATGCACGGTTGTTTCGAAACAACAGGAACCGTTGTTTCGAAACAATGGTGTTGTTTTGAAACGAGTTAAACCCCATGCGGGGACGAAACAACGTTGTTTTGAAACAACGCCATGCGAACATGTTGTTTCGAAACAACAGTGACTTGTTTCAAAATAACTGTTGCCTGAACCTGCTATTTCGCTTTGAGCTTTTTTCCTTAATTCGAATTAACAAACTGTTAATTCGAATTAAGTTATTTCGAAATAAGGCATTATTTCAATACAAGTTGTTTTGAAACAACCGTATTGAAATAACCCCCTGTGTGTGAACACAGCCCAAGAGACCAACTAGGTCTCTTGGCCTGGCGATGGAGAACTGACAACTGTGGGGCCAACCCAAAGCAGGGGGTAGGTACAATCCTGCCGAGGTAAAGCATGCGTGGGCTGGACGGACTAAGGTCACCTTAAGCCAGAGTTGAATCAACACAACATGACTAATGTGGAGAAATTCATTTGGATGTTCTACCTGTAGGGTATAGCTCAAGGTATGAGGGCCAGACAGTTAATGTGTGGCCATAGAACACTTCAGCGTGAACTTACGAGAGAGCACTGGGAGCCATAAGGTTATGGGACTGGCCAAGACGGCTGCAGCCTATGCAGATAACTATAGAAGGGATGAACATTATTCCTCCAACTGGCCACGTCAAGGCCCAAAAGCACATGCCCGAAGGGTGTAAGAATTTGAAATACTCGGCAAAGCGCAAAGGAACAAGGAGTACTGAATTCAGGCTAGAAGGGTTTAAGGGAGGACACTTCACGCTGGTTAATGGGAAAATAAAAAAACAGGAGTGGTGTGATCAGTGCCACATGGCTTACTGGTTAAGAGGTCCCTGGGCGAGGATGATGCAACACACGCCTTCAGCAGCGTACAGTGTAAGAACCCAGAAGGCTACCATTCGGAAGGAACATTTCAGACCACTAGGCATCTGTAAGGCAGCATGTGTCCTTAAGAAGTACTGTTGACCTTGGTATTTTATGAAGACTCATGGAAAAGGACTCTCCTCTTGACCCCTATGTTCCATCTCAGGATTCCAACACCAGCAAGACTGCCTAGAGAGCAAGGGAGGGGTGTGGAGAACGAGGGCAATGGAAATGCAATGCCACCGATTGGCCACTTAGTCGTGAAGACTGGAAGGCCTATGGGGTTAGAATTACAGGCTATGTCCACACACAAGGGATTGTTTCAAAAAAGGTTATTTTGAAACAAATCATTTTGAAATAACACCCTTATTTCAAAAAGACTTAATTTGAAATTTAAAAAATAAATAAATAAATAAAAATAAACATTTTGAAACAAGGGAAAAGTGGGAACCAAAGTAGCATGTCCACCCAGTGGACATGCTATTTCGAGTTAGGGGAAGGGCGGAGAGGGCTTGTGCGGGGCCGGGGGTGTCTCGGGAAATCTCGGCAGGCAGGAGCGGGGCATCCCGGAGAATTCCCGAGTGGGGCAACCCGGCCCCGCCCCCAGCCTTGGGGGCAGCCCCAGCAGTGGGGTGAGCTGCCCATGGAGTGGCCACTCCATGGGGGCTGCAGCCCCCCCGACTGGGCTGCGGGGCCAGCAACAGCCCCCCCCCAGCCCAGGCTCGGTGCAACACTGGCACCCGCAGCTAGCACGGGGCCAGCAGCAGCACCCCCCCCAGCCCGGGCAGGGGGCACAGCCCCAGGGGTGCCCCAGTTGTCTTCCCCTGCTTCCCCTTGCCCGGGGGTCAATGGAGCAGAAGCGCTGCACTGCCCCTGCTCCTAGCAAGGGGAAACAGCGCGGGAAGCCAGCTGGGGCACCCACCGCCCCCCCCAGCACTCCACTCAGCACCCTGGCCAGGGTGCTGATCCCTGGCCAGGGTGCTGTGGGGGGGATCTTTCTCCCAGGATGCTATGCACCCCAGGAGGAAGGTCCTTGTTATTTTGAAACAATCCTTGTTTCAAAAAAACATATCCAAACTGCATTATTTTGAAACAACTGGTTTCAAAATAACCCTCCTTTTGAAAGCAAAGTGATTTAAGCTGTATCAAAAGGAAGGCTCTTGTTTCAAAATGAGGAGCTCCTTCCTTTCGAAACAACCAAAAAAAAAAAAACAAAACAAAACATGTGGACATAGGGACTTTTATTTTGAAACAACCACTGTTGTTTCGAAATAAAAGCCTTGTGGACATATGCACAGTGATTTAAAACCTTATGCACCCAGAGGCACCGCCAGGAGTTATTTCCACCCCCAGCTACACTACACCTATGTGTGTGCTGTAGTTAAGGACTTGTTATGAGAAGGACTACTCTTCCATATGATATAGGTTATAGGAGGAGTGAATGGTCTCCTACCAAGAGCAGCTGGGAATATGATACTCCCTGAGTGTAAACCACAGTTCTGCAGGACTACCTTGGATTTTTGAAAATCCAACAAGGGCGGCTTATCCCTATCATGTGATATTAGCCAGGATAGTATTCCACCATAGAGAAAAACAAATTTCCAAGTTTCTGTGCAGATCGGAATGTTGTGTGTGTGTGTGTGTGAATTTGAGCTCCCTCAAGTGAGCAGAGGAAAACAACTGCCCTTAGCAGTTGCCTACAGTGAGGGTATCATGTAGAGACTACCCAACAGTTTTTGGCCTCAGGTCCCGCAAAGGAAGGCATAATATGTTCATCGGACACCCAGGTAGTAGTGTCCCAGGCCCAGATCTGGATGATCATGGTACCAAGGCGTCCTAGGGGGAGCCATCTATGTATACCCCAGTTGGGTGACAGCCATGTGTGGAACCCAGTGGTGTCCATGAGGTTTGTCAACAAGCTAGCACCACGTGCTGGCAAGAAGTTAGTTTGGGAGGCGTAAGGTGAATTTTCTTCTACCTCTGTCCACGTGGTTGGGGAAGAGGCATTGTCTCTTCTCCCATGGGCCCCATTGACCTGGGCCCCATTGATTCCAGGTCGGGCATATAGAAGCTGTTACTTGGGGGGGGGGGGGGTAAGCAGGGTATCACCACCACTTTCCTGGTAGGGTCGGGTCTAGATAAGGACTTCCAATCAGGAATATCCTGGTTAGATATGAGGCCATCCCAAAGAGTGGGAGAAGTTGTTTGCCATCGGTTGTATTCCCCCTTCCATGGGGGGGGGGGTGAGGAGCAAGGTAGGGGTTTGTGAACAGCTCTGCCTTGGCCTCCCCTCCGACATAGAACCACATGCAGTAGAGTGTACCAAGTATGTATTCCCACCTAATGGGTGGGGTAGAGAAGGTTTTACAACACCATAGAGGTGACTGAGGACCAGTCAGGCCCAACTTAACCATGCGTACTGACCGGTTTTGTTGGGGTGGGGAGATGCCCAAGGCATCTCTCCCCATTCCAGGTGTGGAAGTAGATCCTACCTGATGTAGGGCAGGCGGTGGGCAGGCGGGGGTGGGGGTGTTTCACGCATCCGCTTGGGCACATGCATCCGTGCATACCGGGAGTGTCTGTAGTCGTGGCTAGAGCTACTATATGATGCATCCTTAGTGAAGGCCGCCCTTAACGCTTATGAGAACAGAAAGAATCATCAGTCATGAAACTACCTGAAGGGTGGGGGCCTTTCTTGTTCCCTTTCTCCAATAACAGCCCCGAGAGTAGCAATGGCTGAGAATTGTCTGGGCAATGGGCCACAGTTTGGGTGGGCCTTGATAACTTAGAGGGGCTTTGGTTACATGTGCCGTGCCTCTTATAAGATCGGAGGAGTAAGACAAAGACTGGCTCACTCCTGTTCATGATATCAACACAGGGTGGGGGGGAGCAGCCCTAGGAAGCTCCCCATTCTCTCACTAAACAAAGGGAGGGAAAAGGGCATTATCCACCTTTTCTGATGGTGAACTGAAGCCATGGTCATGTCCCGGGTGTTTTAGGAATCATGGTGGGCAATCAATTGGATTAAACTCCCTTTCCTTGCAGAGGATGGAAGGGAGGAAAAGAGCTCTGAGGAGCCCCCAGGATTGAACTGAGAGTCAATGGAGAGGGCCTGAGTCCCTGCCCAGGGCTCATCCGGGAGGACAGATGGGGGAGTGGTTTCTCTGCCCATATGGTTTATGTAGGGTGAGGAAAGGGCCATGATGGGAGGAGACCGAGGTATTTTACCTCTCCTCTAAGATACCGGGTGGTGCCCAATACAGTTAGGATCTCAGGAGGGAACAAAGGCTATGTTCACACGGGGAGGGCTTGTTTCGAAACAAGAGGTTTCGAAACAAGCTGTTTCGAAATAACTCTTTATTTCGAAACAACTTATTTCGAGGACAAAAA
>ML682007.1:37477157-37488176 GCA_007922195.1 Podocnemis expansa | reverse complement strand
GAAACAACCTCTGTTGTTTCGAAATAAGAAGTGTGTGTGGCCATACACAAAGAATCACCTCCAAAGGGCAAATTGAGCACCACCTGCTGTGCAGTGGCGGGCATCCTGGCTTCCCTAAACCAGGCTGCTCAGCAAATGGTCACAGCCGAGGTCATGGTGCGGGCTTCTGTATCTACCACATCCCAGGCTGACAGGAGGAGATCCTGAGAAATTATTCTTCCCTCCTCCAGGAATGCATCATACTCTTCTTTGGCCTCTGGTGGGAGTAAATGTCTTAATTTTGCGACCGATTCCCACACATTCAGCATGTATCTGCTGGTTAGGGTCTGATTATTTGCAACCTGTAGTTGGAAGGCCGAAGAGGAGTAGACCTTACGTCCCAAGAGGTCCAATTCCCTGGCTTCCCTAGGAGGGATTGGGTGGTTGGCAAGAGAGGAGAAGTCCAATTCAGGGACCCAATACTTAAGACCCACTGTGTCTGACACCAGGGCAATAGAGCCTGGGTTCTGCCAGCGGGAAGATGGCAGGTCCCAAACAGTTGGGTGGAGAGGGACTGTAAGTGGCTTTGCTGAGGAGAAGACCAGCCCAAACAGGCTGTCCGAAGGAGGATCAGAGGACTGGAACTCCACCCCAAGTGGGCTGAGGTGCGGCGCAACAGATCGAAGTGCACCGATAGGTTGCCCGTGTATGAGTGCAGTAATGGGGACAGAGTGGTACCGGGTGTCTGCGACAGGGTTAAGGGGGAAGGGGTCTCATGGGGGGGACTTTTCTTGAGGGCAGAAGCAGAAGTGTGATGGTGCCAAAGTGCGGCACAGGGGCCGCTTACAGCCCTTCGATTGACCTTCCCCAGGGCTTGAGCAGGGGGATGTACCTCCCAATTCTTGAGGTGGTACTGGTGACGGCAAGGTGACATGTTGCTGAAAGGATGGCTCTATGGTACCGGGGCCCAGTAGAGTAGAAGATGGGGGCTTTGAGGAGAGGGAGTGCGGGGTCACCCACAATGGACCTAGGCCTTGGATATGAAAGCCGGTTTTCCCCTCCTAAACTGTGCTGGGGAAGGTGTTATGGGCAGCAGAAGGAGTGCCCGAGAGGCCTCCACTGCCTCCAGTGTCATTGGTATTGGGAGTGACCCTGAACAAGCCCATGGTGAGACCATAACCAGGGAGACAGGGCTGCCCTGTTGGGACAGGCCCTGCACCATCAGTACTGGGCTATGATGAGCCTGTGGTGCCAGAGGTGACTGTGGTCAGTGCCGGGGCAAGCCCTGCACCGACAGCACCGGGCTGCACCAGGACTGTGGTGCCGGAGGTGACCTCAAGTGGTGCTGAGGGGCCAAGGTTCTGCACCAGTGCTGAGGTACCGTGGTCAGTACTGAGCTCGTTCTTTGACAGCCACTGAAAGCACGGTGCTGGGCCAGCTCCTGTGCCGAGCCAGGTCTCAGCACTGGGAGGGAACCCAAAGCCTCGGGTGAAGAGTGCCGAGCCTATTCAGAGGCTAGGCCACAGTGCCTTTGTTCCCTGTCCTTGATTGTCTGAGATTTAAAAGACATACAAAGGGAACAGGTGGAGACAAGATGGTCTTCGCCTAGGCACTAGAGGCACTTCCAGGGGGATCACCCCAAGGGAAGGCCTTGCCATGCTCAGTGCAGGGTTTAAATCTTGGCATGTTGATGGATGTTCTCTGACGTTCTGGCCCAAAAGTGGAGGATTCCTGTGGTGGAACTATGTCCATGAAAAGGTGCTCCCAGTCAGGAGAAAAACTCATAGAAAATGGACAGGCTGCTTGTGTTTGCAAGGAGTGGATGTTCCAGATCCAACATGCAAGGCAGAAGAAATGAAACTGGGGAGGGGTCGGGAGGCGGCCATATATATAGCCAGTGGATGGCGTGGGGGTGGTGGTAGTCGACTCCTCTCTCCTGACAGACTAGGACAAAAGTTTTTCTGACCAATCCGGTGCTCCGGCATGGCGACACCTATTACTGAATGCATCCAAGCAGCGCTCAAAGAAGAACCAGTAGTTACAAGTGAAAATCTGATCTACATCTTCTTCGAGTACTGCTCGGATGCATTCAATAATAGATGTCTCTGTGCCAGAGCACTGGATTGGTCAGAAAAACTTTTGTCCTAGCCTGTCAGGAGAGAGGAGTTGGCCACCACCCCCCATGCCACCCAGTGGCTATATATATGGACTCCTCCCGACCCCTCCCCAGTTTCATTTCTTCTACCTTATGCATCGGATCTGGAACGTCCACTCCTTGTGAAAGCAAGCAGCCTGTCCGCAAAAGTATGAGCTTCACACCCGAGTGGGAGCAACTTTCATGGACATAGTTCCACCAAGGAGGACTCCAGTGTTCAGGCTGGAACATCAAAATCCACCTCTTGCCATGCCAGGGTTTAAATTGAGTGTGGCAAGGCCTTTCCCCAGGATGGCCCCCACAGGAAGTGCCTCTGGTGCCTAGGCAAAGACCAACTGGTCTGCACCTCTTCCCTTTGTATGTCCTTTAAACCTAGGACAATCAAGGATAGGGAGCAAAGGCTCCATGTGTAAGCCTCTGAACAGGCTCAGCACTCCTCTCCTGAAGCTTCAGGAACCCATCTGGCACCACGAGCTGGCTCGGAACCGGGATCATGATGACAGAGGCCACAGGAGGAGGAGCTTGGTACCGACTTCAGTACCTCCTGCCAACACAGTCAATCAGCACCGGGCTCACCCCGGTGCCACTCTAGGTCACTGCCAGCACTGCAAGCTCGCCGCAGCCCCTTACTGATGGTACACGGGCCACCCAGGCGCCACTCTCAGTTGCCTCTGGTATCGCAGGCTCACTTCAGCCCCATACCAATGGTGCCGAGCCTGCCTCAGCACTAGCCATCCTCAGCATAGCAGGGTCGAATTTCACCCTCTTCCCCAGTGCTACTTCACAAAAGCAGCCCCATCTCTCCTGGTTGGGGCTAGCTTAGAGTCCTTTCGGGGTTGCACCAGATTCGAACAACACCAGAGGTGGTGAGGCTGCACTGGCACTCCTTTTGTTGCCCACACCTCACTCCCTAGTACAGGTTAGGAGGGACAAGCTGGCCTTCATATCAAAGGCCTAGGTGCATCACGAACGGCACTGCTCTCTATCCCCCCTCCAACCATGAGCACTCAAGCCCCACCACCCATTACTCCTTTGGGCCCAGGCACAGTAGATCCTCCCCCTGCGGCACCATATAACTTTGCCATCTCCAGTACCACCTTGAGGATCATGAGATGCTTCCCCTTTCTCAAGTCCCGAGAAAGGTCCACCAAGGGGCTCCAAGCGGTCTCGGTGCAATGTTTCAGAGCCATCCCCATTCCGCTTTCACCCTTATCAAAGGTCTCCACATGAGACATCGTTGCCATCAGTCCCGCTGAAGGCACCTGGTACCACTCTCTCCTCTGTACCGGGCTCACATACAGGCAATCTATTGGCGCACTTTGATCTCTTGTGCTGTGCTGCAGCCCATTTGGGGATGGAGATGCAATCCTCCGAGTCCCTCTTGGATGCCCTAGTTGGGCTTGTGTTTTCTTCAGTGGAACCGGTTACGTTTCTCCTTCACTGCAGTGTCTGGGACCTCACTTTCTCCCAATGGCAGAACCCAGGTTCCATTTCCCCAGTATCAGACACAGCCAGCCTCTAGAATAGAGTCCCCTCAGAGCTCCCCTCTCTCATTGACCACCCAATCCCACCCTGGGATGTGGTACGAAGAGCATTAGTCCCGGGTGAATGCCCCAGCGACCCCCTCCCAGCATCAAGGGAGACAAGGGAGTAAGACCTTCTAGGGCATAAGGCCTACTCCTCCTTGGCCTTCCAACTATGGGTTGCAAACAACCCAGGCCCTAACCAGCCGATACATGCTGGATGTGTGGGATTCCTTCTCAAAGTTCAGAAATCTGCTCCCATCAGAGGCCAAGGAAGAATATGGTGCATTCCTAGAGGAAGGAAGAATAATCTCCCAGGACCTCCTTCTGTCAGCCCGGGATGCGGTAGATACAGCAGCCTGCACTATGGCCTCAGCTGTAACCATCCATCAAGCAGTCTGACTCAGGAAAGCCAGGGTGCCCCCTGCTTCGCAACAGGTGGCAAGTGACTTGCCCTTTGGTGGCAATGCCTTGTTCCCATCCGAGACCCTGGCGGTAGTGGGTACCATGCATGACCCAAGGGGAGAGGTAAAATAACTTGGTCTTCTCCCATCGGGGCCCCTCCTATGCCCCCCGGCCACATAAGGCCTACAGCTCAAGACCCACCCCGCCCATGTTTTCCACAAAGAAACTTGGGTAGGGACTTAGTCCCCCCTCCACCCTTTCAATTAGCAACTTGGGGCCTGCTCAGAAGACCCTTCCTCCCTCCCTTTCTCTTCAGGGAAGAGGAGCCTATTCTAACTAATCTGTGACTGCCTCACCATGTGCTCTCAACAGACTGGATATTCCCATGGCCCCGGCCCACCTCTTGAGAAGGTAGGCAACATTTCTTTCCCTTCCTTCCTCTAACTAGAGAAGGGGGAATGCCTTAAGGCCGTCACAACTCCCCCCCCACACTTTTGCAGCATGAACAGGGGGGAGCCAGGTCTTAACCTTGCTTCTCTGATTTTAGGATTGCACTAACCCTGTGACCCAAGCCCACCTCAAGCACTAATGACTCAGCCGAGACTGCGCCTTCACTCCCACAGACAATCCTTAATTCTTCCTTTCCTTAAGGCTATCACCGGAGGAAGGAAACGGGTAAAGAATAAGTGAAGGGGAAGAAAAGCCCCCCCATCTCCTCCACTGGGTATTTCTTAGGCTGGCGATCCCGCTGCTCCTAAGGCTTTAGGGAGACCTTCACTAAGCCAAGGGTGAACCACCTAGTAGCTCTAGTCAAACCTACAGATACCTCCGGTTTGCAGAGATGTGTGTGCTTGCCGGAAGACTGGGAAACCCCTTTGCCAGTCCATCGCTTGCCCCACAACAGGTAGGACCTGCTGCTGCACCTTGAATTTGGGAGGGACCCTCTGGGCATCTTTCCCACCTCTACAAAACCAGTAGGTGTGCATGCCTAAGTTGGTCCCAGTAGGTACTTCGTGACCTCCGCAGGATTATAAATCCTTTTTAATTATCCCGCCTGGTAGACAGGAGCACAACGCTCAGTATCTTTTACTGCCCACTGCTCTGGGCCCTGGAGGGGGTTACTAAGGCAGTGTCATTCATGAATCTCCAGCTTGCTCCTCATTTTTCCTGCCCTTCCCTCCATATGGAGAAATCAACATGTAATGGCCTAGAACTCATCCTGTTTTCTCCGGGACTGATTTGTATCTTTCCAGAATATCTTTGATCGGGAGTCCCTATTAGGCTTCACTCTCCCAGGAGGTGGCAGTACCTCTCCACCCCTCCCTAATCTGAGCCCAAAGCATCTGTTATCATGGTCGCTAGTGGCTTGGGTTCCCTGAACGGAGTGTCCCCTATCATCCCTTTTCCCACTCCTGAAGCAGCAACTCTGTATTCTCGACCTAGATTCAACTAGGTCAGTGGTATTCATGGGAGAAGAGGCAATACTACCTTTCCTCTCCACCCTTTCCGACAGAGTGGGGGGAACCCGCCTTATGCCTCCCAATTATCTCTTACCCAATCCAGTGGTGATGGCGTGCTGATAGACTTGCTGCACACCGTGGCGCTCCATACATAGCTGTCACCCAACTGGGTTACATACTAATTTGTCCTCTACCCTGGGGATGACCATAGATCTATGGTCACCCAGGGTGTTACGTGTTAGCTCTGTGTTCTTGAGGAATCAGAGCATAGTATCCAGCCTATGTCTCCCCCCCACACACACACCCCAACCTCTGCTTGAACTGAAATCCAAAAACAGTAGGAAATGGGAGACATCCTTATCTACCCATATCCAAAAGCCATCAGCACAGTAAATGGAGCTTCATTTGCGTTGACGATGGAGACCCAGGCTCCAAAGCAAGAACTGCACTGAACCCTGGGATTGAAGAAGCAGGAACCACACTGAACTCTGGGATTGAAGAAGCAGGGAAGCATTGCCTGATGGGGAATCTCACACCAACACGAACAAACTCAGCAATTATCAGACCATTCTAGTCACAGACATGATAATTGATACCCAAAATACTGAGTTTGCCTGACTGTATTGTGAGCTTCTCTGAACCATTACACCCAGCCAGGCATGTGTATTGGCCACTTAAAAAAGTCCTTATAAAAAACCTTTACCCACATCCAGTAGTACAGTAGTGTGTAGTGTGTGTCCTGTGCAAATCCTGAGTGGATCCTGTCTGAATCCTGTGTGAGTCTGGACTGAGTCCTGATGCTTGGATCTAAAGCTGTATCATTTCCACTGGGATTTGGCTTTTCTTCCTTGCTGATTGCTGTGGGAGCTTTGTTTCCACTCAGCCTCTGACCCTGATCTGCACAGCCTGGGAACCTTTCTGCTACACAGAGTGGTGAGACCTTCCTGTCCCAACTTTTCTCCCCCCCCCCCCAACCTCTCTCCCTCTCTGTTAATTATGACTCTCTCTCTCTAGGCCTGATACAGTAGAATCTAGGCAATATTGTAGCTGGGTGTTTTTCTTTCCTTGTATGTTTATCAATGCTGTAACTGGGTATTTTGGGGTATTCTTCTCTCCTTTGTAATTATTATTATTAGTGCAAGTTTTAGATACCTAGCAATAAAATGCCTTTTGTTATCAAGCCAGTTTCCAGACTCTTCTAAGACTTCATTCCCTCTCCTTTGTGGTCTTGGTTTCTTTATATCGCTTTGCAGCAACGCTTCCATTACCTAGCCAAAGATCCCTGTAATGCCCACAACCCTGTAAGGTTTGCTCATTGATAGGGATAGTAGCCTGATTGAATCCAGGGGCATATAAGGGTGACAGCTGACAAGTGCTGTTTTGACCCAGCCTGCTCAAGATCTATAATCAAGCCTAGTTTGGTGCAGTACAGGGGCACATAAGGGTAGCAGCAGAGAAGTGCTGTGTGACCCAGCCTACTGGGTTAAGGGACACATACGGGGTCAGCTGAGAGTGCTGATAGACCCGGTCCACTCAGATGCATCTATATAGAAACACAAGTGGAATAAGCACCACACTAATAGAATTACCATCTTCCCCATAGAGAAAGCAACCCTAATAAATGAGCATACCCTGAGTTGGTGGGCAAAGTTGGTAACAAGGGCTAGCCCAGGGCACTGTCACCCAGGCACCTGGCTGACAAGATTCATCTTCCTCCACAGGACCTCCTCAGGTCTGGAAACCGTTGGTAGAATTTGCATGATACTCCCGCTATAGGAGATTGTTAAGGCTTCTCCGTCTGCTTACTTCATGAAGCATAATCTACCAATCTTGATTTCCGACTTGCACAGAAAATCAGGAAATATTCGTTTTTCCCATGATGGAATTCTATCTTAGGTAAGACCAGATAACAACTTAGGTCACCCTTGTCAGATTCCCGAAATATCCAAGGTACACCTGCAGAATCACTGACTGTATCTTGTGAGCATCATATCCCCACCACATGGTCTTCGCAGAAGACCACTACCTCCTTGGTTAAACCTTATCACTCGGAGGAGTCAGTTTCCCTCTTACAAGCTTGCATTCCTGACTCACAATTAGGTGCTTCGTAGCTAGGGGCCCATATCACACCTGCCGGTGCCCTGCCCATGCAGAGTCATATTATCGCTGTATCTTCTAATTCCATAGTCCTCCGGGTCATCACAACTAGCTGTCTAGTCAGAGGCATTGCAATCTCTGCTTTAATCGCTCCCTCCGTTTGCTCCATGTAGTCTTCCTGGTAGTGGAATCATAGGAGGAACTTGATGGGACAACAGGAGGGTTTGCCTCTTTGAGTCTTCATAAGACAACCAAGGCCAGCAGTACTCCTAAGCTCACCTTGCTGGCTTGCAAGTGCTTTGTGGGTCTGGAGTATTTCATCTGAAACTTAAGAAGTGTCTCAGGTCAGGACTCTGTAACACTGCTGAAGGTCTGGTGTCACATTCCCCACACCTGGCTGGCCCAGGGACTATAGGGCTGATGTGCTGTGTTGCGCCAATCACACCACCATTTTTCCTCCCTTAATCAGCTCGAAGTTTCTGACTCTAGAATCTTCTTGATTAATTTTGCTAGCCTTTCTCCTTGCGGCTTGAACAGTATACCAAATACACACACCCCTTTGGGCATGTGGTCTATGGGTCTTTGTGCGGCTGGTTGGAGGAATGATATTTTATCCCCTCTTATTGCTCTCTGTGTGGGGAGTGACTGTCATGATCAGCCCGGTATCCCTAAGGCTCCCGGATTCTTTGTAAGGTTTATGCTGACGTGTCCTGCGGCCAGAAGATCTGCCCTCTGTCCTCCACAGCTCAAGCTAGACCCTCAGGTACAGCAATTGAACACAACTCCCTCCATGTTAGTTGTGTTGCACTGTTGCAAATCCCTGGTGCAAGTTGACTTAGTCTGTCCAACCCATTGACGCTAGTTGGCTTGGGTGGATTGGACCTACCCCTTGCTCGGGGTTGGCCCTACATTGAAGATGCCATTGCCAGGGCAAGAGCCCTAACTGGTCTCTTAGTCCCTGTAAGGACCTTGCTCACTGGGCTGTACCCTTCTGGGGTGTTGTTGTGCTGAAGGCAGAAGAGCCAACTCTACACGCTGTCCATCAACGTGGCTAGTAGTCATCTATTACTGAATGTATCCAAACAGCTCTCAAAGAAGAACGGTGGATTACTTACTAGTAACCGTCCTTCTTTGAGGTGGGCTGCTCAGATCCATTCAGGTTCCTCCCCTCCATCCCCACATCTAGAGTTGGCAACTCCTAGGAACTGGGGAGGGGTCGGGAGGTGGCCATATATATAGCCACTGGGTGGCATGGAGTGGGGGGTGGCCACCTGCCTTTTCCTGATAGGCTAGGACAAAAGTTTTTTCTGACCAATCCGGTGCTCTGGCATGGAGACTCCTATTACCGAATGGATCTTAGAAGCTCATCTCGAAGAAGGAAAATTACTGGTAAGTCACCCACTATTCCAGGCCCCCTAAAAATAAGAAATGGTGCCAGAATGCTGCATTCCAGGGCCTGACATTTAAAAATAGCAGGCACTGGAAAGCAGTGATCTGGTTCCATTTTCTATTTTTAGGGGCCTGACCCGTTCTGCCACATTTTGGCAGGCTGGGGAAGATCTGGGGGGTGGAAGTGTGCAGGGTGCATAACATATATACCAGGTGTGGCCTAACTGTGGCTTGGGAACTGCATGTGGCTTTTGAATGACAAAGTGTGGCTAATGGAAGAATGTCAGCAAATCAATTTAATAGGTAAAAGTATATGGCTATACATCTCAGTGCAGCTGTTGAAGGTTTAGTTAATTAACTTGTGTGGCTCTTGAATTCGACAAGTTTGGCCAGCCCTGTATATACACATATATAAGCTGAGATTTTTGTGCCTGAAAATTGGCTTCAAAACAGGCACTTGGCTTATACACAGGTCAATACAGTATACAGCCCCAGCCCAGGAGTTTCACTGGGCATGTTCCAGGCTGGAGCCCCAGTGTTGGTGGGGCAGCCATCTTGGGCAGGCAGCCTGGGCTGGGGTTGGAGTTAGGAGGGGAACCCGGCATCCAGGTAACGGAGTCTTGTGGGGGGAGGTTGGCCTGGAGGTTGGGGTTGGGTTTTGGGGAGGCAGGGGAAGTGGCGGCAGGGCCCAGAGGTTGAGGAGGGGTGGCTGGGAGGCTGGGAAAAGCAGCGGCAGGGGTTGGGGGGTGACAGGGAAATGGCAGAAGCGATGTTGTGGGACAGGGGAACAGTGGGGGGGGGGAGCAGAGAAGGTGGTGGCAAGCCAGAAGAAACAGGAGGAATGGACAAAGCAGGGAGCTCTCTAAGTCCCTGAGGCAGCTGAGCAACTTATGTTGCTCACTGCACAGGCCACCCACTGCCAGCCCAATCCTGCACTACCTTTCCAGGTCACCCCCCCCCCCGAACCAGGCTAATCCTGCCTGCTGCTCTCCCACTCAGCCCCCCCCCCCCCCCAAGCCAGCCTGATCCTCTCCTTCCACCCTAACCCACTCCCCTGGTAACCCCCCCCCAAATGGCCAGACCCCCAACCCTCCATACTCTCAATTGGTTGCAGGAATGGTGCGGCCAAGTCATGGCTCCTCCTGCCAGAGAAGCACTGATGAAGCATAGGACTCAGCTCCATTTTAATTTGGCAAGGACTGGGAGAGCATGGGAGAGCAAAAGGTAACAAAAGGCAGTGGCTCCATCTCCATTTTGTCTTCAGTCTGTTTGCAACCAACACCCTCCTCTGGAACTATTCTTCTAGGGCTGAACAAAAGGCTGAGACCTACCAAAGAGCTGGGTGCACACCAGAGGAGTTGGATTAATTTGCAAACTACAGATTCTTCAAGGACTTGCTTACTATGGACTCTAAATCATTTGTATGTATGTGATTCACTTTGACCCTTTAACATCTCTCATATTAAGTCGATTTAAGGGCTACTCCCCGTCTCAGCTAGCTTAAGTCAATTTAATTAGGTTGACTTAAGCATTAAATTGACCTTAAGAGGTGATGTTATTAAGTCAACTTAAGGAAGTGTTTAAGCAGGAGTTAAAGTATAATTTGGAGGGCCTCAGAACCCTCTTAAATTGGCAGGCTCCCCTCAAGCCAATCTGGGCCCACCTTGCACAAGTGCAGGCCCCCCTCATGGCAGTGTGGGCTCCCCACATACACCCCAGCTACTAACCCCCGAACACCTATCCCTCAACCCAGCTACTGTCCCCAGCCCCTTTCTCATCATTGGTCCCCCAACCCTTCCCCAACTCCCTGCTATGCCATGCCATCTTCCCCTGCTGCCCTGGGCCAACCCCCTCCCATGCACTCTTTCCCTGCTGGGCTGGCTCACCTGTCCCCAAACCAGGGATTTCCCTACCCCCCCCCCTCATGTCCCCTGAATTTCACAACCCCCCAGTTGTCAGCTAGTAACAGTGTTAAATGAAATTAGTGAGCACCCCCTACACCCCCCAAACC
>ML682007.1:37458432-37477057 GCA_007922195.1 Podocnemis expansa | reverse complement strand
ACCCCCCCCCCCCCCGCATGTCCCCTGAATTTCACAACCCCCCAGTTGTCAGCTAGTAGCAGTGTTAAATGAAATTAGTGAGCACCCCCTACACCCCCCAAACCTCCCTCTACACACCCACTAATTTCAAGTCCTGCGAAGAATACTGCCCCAAGCCCCCCCCCCGGGCCCCCTTACCTGGCCACCATGCACTGGGGATCAGCCCCAGTCCAGGCTGAGGCTCCAGCCTGAGCCTGCTGTGACTGAGCATGCTGAGAGGCTCTGAGCATGGTCAGTCACAACAGGCTCAGGTGGAGCCTCAACCCAGACTGGGGAAGCTCCCTGTCTCCTGGAACATGACAGGATGGCATTCCAGGGGCTATTATTTTTAGACGCTCAGAGTTGGGCACCCCTAAAAATAGAAAATGGAGCCAGAATGCTGTATTTTGGGGTCTGCTATTTTTAAACAGGTGGGCCCCAGAACGCAACATTCTGGATCCATTTTCTAATTTTAGGGGCCCCAGAATGCTGAACCCCTAAAAACATTTGGCTTCAGAACACCGTTCCAGTGCATTTTGGCTTACTTTAACCCCTGCACTTAATTCAAGTTAACAAATTCCCAGTGGGAACGGAACTTTCCTTAGGTCAGCTTAAGGAAGGTTAAGTCAACTTAAGGCTCCAGTGTAGACTCATCCCATGTGGTGTTGTAGGCTGAAAACAAGTCTAAGGAGGTTGCCCTAATCTTGAGTTTTTGCTGGAATCCTACCTCCATGTGGGTTGTTAGGGCCAGAACTTGTTCAGTGCACTAAAGCCTGGCTGGACACCCTTTTGCTCATTCAATAACATTGCATAAAAATGTGTGCAAATCTTCTCCTGAAACTGGTAGTAAGTACCTGGGGACTGATGCAAAAACTCTATGAACCTTATCACCAACCTTGTATATACCACAGAATGTTGCTCACCTGTCTGATTAAGTCCCATCCCATCACTTACTGGCTGTCACCTACTACTGCCACCCTCATCATTATACACACAGTAAAATCAATGCCACAGCTGTGGCTGCCCATGTTGTGTACATCCCTCCTCTCCAGTGTCACCAAGAACATGGCAATCCTTTGGGATTCCACCATATTCAGGGGAATGATAATCTGATGCATGAAGACCTAGATAAGATATCGAGATCCTGCAGTGTGCAGGCTGAAGGACTCAGGGTTCTTTCCTAAAGGTCAGTGGTGGGAAAGATGGAAGGACATCAGTGTCCTGAACAAACACCTCATCAAAGACCCAACTGAAGAACAGGAACTTCTCACCCCCACACACACCCTTTCCTTCCCCTCCCAAATATACGGTGCCCTTTGAATCACAGCTGTGTTCCCATGGGAACTGAGACACAATTCTCTCTGTGACAGTGGAACCCAACTTCAGAGTACAGAACATCAGACCTGTTGTTCCTGCCATGTCACCAGAAGCACTGGAGCTGGAAAGTGTGATTTCCAGCTGGAGCAGCTGAGGCTGTACCAGTGCTCATCAAGCTCACGCTAAAATAGGCAGCACAAACAGTGGAAGGAGCTATATGCCACTACTTCTCCATGGGAGGTGCACGTCTGGTTTTAGTTCGCTGGCTAGAGCAAAGCTAGAATGGGTCTGTCTCCAGTACAGACATGGAGAAATACCCTGCAACGTACTGCTGTGGCTGCTGCCACCCTCATGCTATGCATCTGCACTGGAGCTGCCCAAGGAAACCCAGGGAGCTGTGCCAGGAGCTGCCAGAAGTTGCCACAACACACTGATGGAAGGGAGAGCTAGTATAGATATGCTAGCCCAGGCTGGCTTGTTTAGTGCTTGAACTCTGCCAGGAGCTGGGGTTGGGAAAGTAATGCTGAGCTCTGGCACTGGCCTGTTAAACGGGTGAGTGGAGTTTTCTTCTGCAATGGGTAGCCACTAGGGCCAGAAACACGATCACTCAAGGCCAGCCAGAGGTGGCCTTAGGCAACTGGGGGCCCTAGGCGAAGGCCCATTGTGGGGCCACCTAAAGGGCCCACTATTAGCCCCCACTGCCACCCTCCCCCGGCCCCAGTGCCCCCTTTACACCTAAAAACCCCAGACCATCCCCCAGGATTTCCTGTTTGTTTTGCTGAACCAAACTAACATGACTATCCCTTAGGACATCATAAATTATTCTTGGGTATTACATTTTTAAAGATCTTCCTATCATGAAGCTTGTAAGTTGATCATCTTTCACTTAACATAAATGAGCTAATGCTAAACTTCAAAGTTAAAATGAATATTTTTTAAAGTATGAAATTAATAAATAGAAAGTGGTAAAGTTAATGAAGGCTCAAAAATAACAAATACCATATTTAAAATTTTGGCAGTCAAATCTTATAAATTTTTCATATAGGCTTAGGTTCATGTGAACTAAAAAACAAAAAACCAAGGAGCCGTGTGACACTTTAAGACTAACAGATTTACTTTACGCATGTGAACTAGACATTTAATAAAAATAAGTATAATAAATAAAAAGAAATAAAAAGAAGGTTTCTAGTGTGTAACTATAAATGAAGAAAACCGAATTTCAATGAAATTCTCCAAAGTACTCAAGTTTATAAGACTCTGCCCCCCTCAAAAATATTAAATAGTAAGTACAGAAGGAGCTAAAAAATTACCAAAAGAAAGACATACAGCACAAATATCACACACAGCTGTAATTATTGCCTAAGGGCAGCACTATATTTATATGTAGCACCCTATATGGACCTACCTGGTAACCTGAGCTAACCAAAGCCAAAATAAAAATTGTCATGAAGTTAAATGAAAAGGCAAAAGAAGAGGTGAAAAAGAAAAGGAAAAGGCAATATTTCACAAAATTAAAAAAAAATGGCAGAATAAATGGCTACATCGAAGAATTAAAAGCTGTGGCCACTGGAAAAGTTCCTGCTGTCTATCCGTGTTTTCCTCCTGCTGTTTTAGCACGTCAGTGTGAAGGTGATGGGTAGATAATGGTGAAATCTGCAATTCAGATGAAGCACAGATCCTAATGATAGCTTGCCTTGATAAGCCAAGAGTGAAAAGTTCTTAGGCTTCTAGCCCTACTAGCTCTGCTAGATGGGAACAATTTCTATAGTTTTCTCTATTTTCATTTCTGTCCACCAAATTGAGGAAAGGGCCCCTTATTCCTTGGGGCCCTAAGTGGCCGCCTGCTTCACCTATCCCCAAAGCTGCCACTGAGGCCAGCACAGATCTCTACTGGAAGCATTAAGATACTACATGGTGCCCTGGGGAGTCATTCCCCAGCCCAAGCTGCTTCACTCTTCTCCTGAGGTCATTCAGCTGACTCCTTTGGACTGCAAAGCCAATGCGCAAAGGGAGGCTCCCTAGCCAGTCACGTGGGGAGAAGGGAGCTGGGGGCTGAGGAGGAAGAAGGTATTCAGCAGTCAGTTTGGTTTCAGTGTCTCTGGAATCTCTGGAGAAGCAGAGGAAGAACAGCCTGGAGAGGCGAGAGGTGCCTGGCCTGACATCTCAGCCAGAAGCAGTGGACAAGCTGCTTGTTGTTATTCTGAGTGTAGGGATTTAGGAAATATTTTTATGAACCAGATAAGTGCTCAGTTTCCCTGTGCACTTGTGTGGCTAGATGTTGTGTGTAAAGGGAAATGAGGGATGGGAGACTGGCATGTCATCTGATTTGGCAGAATGGCAGTGATTTGAGCAGGTAGACTGGCGCCAGCATGAGCACAAAAGAATCCAGTGGAGAGCTGTGGATCAGGCTGCTAACACTCCACGCCTGGCAGCAGAGGCCACCTGATCACATGAATGCAGTGTGGCTGGGGCTGAAATCAAGAGAACATGCAGCACAGACTGGCCGAGAGTGGTGGCTGGAAAGATTCTGGGGCTCAGACACAGAATCATCAGAAAGTAGAGATGGACCCCACAGAATTATGGCTGGGTGAAGCATTGCTTCCATTAAAATGGACTCTCTTCAGCTTCCCTGCTCAGTGATAATCCACAGGGTTTTCCCGGGATGCTCCCCAGGCCCAGCACCCTCAGGCTGCACTGCTGCCAAAGGTGTAGACTCCTCAACAATGTGATCTTGTCTGGATTTGCTGTGGCAAGAGCTCCTGGTAGAAAAAGCTGTGCTAGATCCCAAAGCTCAGTCAGGTAACAGTTGAGGCCATGAGGTCAGCCCTTGGAAAAAATGTGGGCCAGGGGGTCCAGCAGACCACAGGGATGATTCCCAGGAGACTCTTTAAAGACTGGGTGTATCACAGACATGTCATTCCATGCTGGTGACCAGCCCTTCTTTAAATCCTGGCAATCAACAAATCACTTGGGGCACTCCTTACCCTGTCTCCCAACAGGAAATTGAGTTGCCAGACCCAATACCTGGTGCAGCCTGTCACAGTGGCACCACTACTTGTGACTAAATAGATGCTGTCACATAGGCTGTGTTCACACACAGGGGGTTATTTTGATATAAGTTGTTTTGAAACAACTTATATTAAAATAACACCTTATTTCAAAATAACATGCAGCATTAACAAAAAGTTACTTCAAAATAAGGAAAAAGGCGGGAAATGAAATAGCAAGTTCATAGTGTGAACATGCTATTTCGCTTGGGGAGGGGGCTTCAGGCACAGGTGGGGTTCAGCGCAGCCCAGAGCTGATCCGCACCAGCTTAAAGCCCGGGCTGCCCCCAAACCCACCACTCATTGTTTCGAAACAAAAATGCTGTGTGAACACAGCCATAAACAGCATGTGTGTGTGTGTTTGTGGTGCGTATGGAGGGTGAAGAGTCTGTGGTGCATATTGAGGTTAAAGTGTCTGTGGTGCATGTCAAGGGTGAAGTGTTTGTGTATCAAGTGTGAAAAGTCTGTGCTTTGTATTGAGGGGGAAGTGTTTGTGTAAAGAGGGTGCAGTGTCTCTGCTGTACATGGAGGGTGAGGTGTCTGTGGTGTCTATCGAGCTTGAAGTGTCTGAGGTGTGTATCAAGGGTGAAGTGTCTCTGATGTGTCTCACGGGTGAAGTGTTTCTGGTGTGTGTTCAGGGTGAAGTGCATGTGGTGTGTATTGTGGTTGAAGTGTCTATGGTGTGTATCAAGTATGAAGTGTCTGCAGTGTGTATCCAGGGTGAAGTGTTTGTGTATCAAGTGTGAAGTGTTTGTGTTGTGTATTGAGTGTACAGTTTATGTGGTGTTTATCAAGGGTGAAGTGTTTGTGTATTGAGGGTGAAGCTTCTGAGGTGTGTATTGAGGCTGAAGTGTTTGTGAATAGACTAGGGGTCTCAAACTTAAATCACCAGGAGGGCCACATAAGGGCTAGTAGAGCGCTGAATGAGGACTAGTATATTAGCTCAAGGGCAGCACCACTAAAACGTTTTCATTCAACGATATTACAAATATCTGTAACGATTGGGTGTGTCCACACAAGAGTTTTATTTCGAAAAAACAGCCGTTGTTTTGCAATAAAATTTGCCGTGTCCACACAACGTTTTTCTTATCTCAAAATAAGTAAAGTCATTTTGATATAATAAAACCTAGTATCATATTGAAATGACTGGTTATTTTGAAACTGTGGTTTTGAAATAACTTGTGTGGCTCTATTATATTGATATGCCTGGCATATCAATATAATAAGTGACTTTACTCCCAGGGTCATATGCACCCCGGAAGGAAGGCCCATCTCCTTTCAGCACCCTGGCCAGGGAGCCCACATCACCCTGGCCAGGGTGCTGAGGTAAGGTGCAGGGACGTGAACAAGGCAGCCCCCGGCGAGGTGGCTGCAGCCCGGGCAGCTCACCCTGCTGCCAGCTTCGGGGGGCTGCAGCCCCCCAAATCTGGTGGCAGGGTGAGCCGCAGGGGCTGCGGCCACCCCCACCACTTGCACCTCCCCCGAACTGGGCAGCAGAGCCTGGGGGTGCTGCGGGTCCCCCAGGCTCCTGGCAAGCCCTCTCCTCCCCTCTGCCCTCCGCCACACATAGGACTTGCTATTTTGCTTTCAGGTTTTCCGTTATTTCAAACTAAGGGGTTTTTTAGTTCGAAATAAGCAGTTTCAAAATAAGGTTTTATTTCAAAATAAGTCATTCCGAAATGACTTATTTCGAAATAAAACCTTGTGTGTAGACATAGCCATTGTTTTAGAGGCCATATGCAGCCCACAGGCTGCGTGTTTGAGACCCTCTAGTATATATGGTGAAGTGTATGCGGTGTTTTTCCAGGGTTAAGTGTTTGTGTATTGAGTGTGAAGTGTCTGTGGCATGCGAACATGTGGAGTGGATCCTGGCAAGCTGCATCACCCAGGGCTGTTGACTGTGAATCGAGTTGAGCCTGTCGTTATTGATTCTTTTGGGGAAACGCATCACATGACCCAGGGGAGTCCATCTCCCACACTCACTAGTCTCTCTCCTGGTTCCCTCACACGGACGTAGCCCCAAGAAGGGTGTGTTCCAAGGGGACAGCTGTGGAGCCACGACTCAGACTCTACAATGGGGCACCTGACTGAGGAGGAGCAATAGCCCAGCCTAGCAGGATCACAGTGTTATTGCACTGAGGGCATGCTCGGCTGCACTTCGCACCAGTGGGAGCTTTCTCAGTTTCTTTGGCTGCATTCCGGGATATAATGAGCTACAGTAATTGAGCCTGGAGGTCACAGATGTGTGGCTTGCCATTGTCGGCATTGCATCTCTTAGAACAGCTCTCTGGCTTCTGACCATGTACTGATGGAAGGGATGTTTCACACAGTCATGGCTATCTGGGTATCCAAATGCACTTAGGGTGATGAAAATGCATAAGAACCCCTGAGTGCACTTATGTGTGTGGATACAAAGGAGCAAGTCAGTCTGTCCATGCATCAGACTAGTTGGATTCAGAAGCAATGTAAGAGAGACCCTTCACCCTGGGGTCCCCTTTTGTCTGCCTGGTAATGTGAAAGGGAGGGTGAGGAGCTCAACTGGTGCAGAGCATGGACTTCTGACCTGGAGGGAAGGGACATAGTCTAGTTAGTTACATATTCCTATGCCACCTGGTTCTTTTCCTGCTTTTATGTTCAGCTTTGGGTCTTGTAAATCGTGGGCTACATCCAAATTTGGTGTGCAAACAGCCTATGGGCCAGTAAAGAGAGAGAGCGTCAGGCACAGTGGTATGCAAAGGTGCCTCAGTCCTGCTCTGGCTATGGCCATGTCTTTTCACTGCATTTGAGCACACACCCTGGGATGGGAATGGAGGATGGTATATGTTATTTCTTAGACCTTTTTTCCTCACCCGCTCCAGTTCAGAACCTGTTTTCACAAGAAAACCACATGTTTCACCTCAGGCCAGAAAACGCTCTCATATGCAGGAGCAGGAGAGTTGAGCTTTTCACCCCACCATTTAGCTTGTCTTCAGTGCCCAGTCTGCACTTCTCTCTGTGCTCACTGCCAGGCACCCACCTCCAGCAGCCTCCCTTTGTCAGGCCCTACACTCAGCTCTCAATTCAGCTTTGAGCTGGCTGGCAGCAGAGAAGGAAGAGCCAGAGTTCTCTGGTGTAAATGAGCTCTTCCAACGCTCAACCTTTTCCCTCCCCTTGCCATCCCACAGATCTTCTCCCTTTCCAAGTTTGTGTAACTGCTGTTCAGTGTGATTACTTGTTGTTCCCCTCCCCACCATCACCTGTGCCAGTCTGACTTTATACCACACCGGCATCCTCTTCCTCCCACTTTCTTCCAGCTCAGGTCATTTCAAGCCCAACCCTCTGGCCAGTGTACCACTCTGGTTGGTTCCTTTGGTAACTCTGAGCATAGGAAGTTGTTAAGTAGGGTCCTTATATCCAAAAGACTGTTAAAAACAGACACATAGTGAGGAGCTCAAATAGTGTGTGGCTTTATTAAGAAGACTAAGAAAACCAGCCAGACTGATTCTACCTACACCTGTTACTATGGCAACCTGGTATCTACAACTATGACAACTCAGAAGGTAAGTCAGGCCAGCTTCACAGCTGAAGTTTTACAAAGCTCTTTTGCAGAGCAGGGCCCTTTCAGAGGTCCAGATGAGAACAGAGAATCTACATTCCAAACATCAGGGAAACATAATCCAGGAGTGCTTTGATTGTGTTACAGAGGAGGGTCCATCATGGGAGCTGCCTCCTGCCATTGGAGAGATGCATTTGGTGTTATTCTAAACCTGGCAGTTAGTCTCCAAGGCCATGGCTGTGTCCTGCTACAGGTGCAATGCCTATCTCTACATCCACAGGCTTTTGATCAGGTGCTTGGGCCATTTAACTCTCCCTGGTAATGGTGGGTTACTTACCAGTAACTGTCCTTCTTTGAGATGGGCTGCTCGGATTCATTCAGAAATAGGTGTCTCCATGCCGGGGCACCGGATTGGTCAGAAACTTTTGCTCTAGCCTGTCAGAAGAAGGCAGGCGGCCACTGCCCCTTGCGCCACCCCATGGCTATATTGGTGGCCGCCGCCTGGCCCCTCCCTGGTTCCTAAGAGTCGCCAACTCGAAGTGCAGGGATGGGGGGAGGGCTCTGAATGAATCTGAACAGCCCACCTCAAAGAAGGACAGTTACTGGTAAGTAACCCATTGTTCTTCGAGCACTGCTCAGGTACATTCAGAAATAGGTGACTGCTGGCCATGTTGATGGACAGAGGGTGGAGTTGGCTCTTCCACCCTCAGAAGGGCATAACTTCAACATGGGTATTTGTCTAACAAGCAGGGTCCTGGAGGGGTCTAGGAGATAGACCCAAGGACTATTGCCCCAACAAGGAGAAGCGGGGATTGCAGGACCTAACCCAGTGGAGGAGATAGTCCCAGTTTGTCCGAGCTCCTATAGTGGTGCTTAAGCAGGAGGGAATGAAGTCATCCTGCACATAAATGAATGCATCATAGTTAAAGTCGAGGAATGAGACTCTAACCACTCCTCCTAAGGGCATATTGGCAGAGGTGGAATGAAATGAGAAGATTAGAGTTCTGGTAGAACATGTGTTAACATACCTCCTATAAGGGAATTCAGGAGGCAGTAGGGTTGCCGGGCTGACATTGGTGGTTACTGACACCGCCATAACTGGTGGGCTGGTGGTGATGGTCATCAGTACTGAGGAAACCCCGAGGAGAGTCTCACACAAAACTGAGTGAAGAAGCAATGAGCTGCCAGATGAACGCCTACGGACACACTGAGTGCGAGATCTTCGAGAGAAGGCGTGTATGAGAGTGCCGAGGGGTCATTTACCACTCTGTCAGGAGACTATAACTCCAACAGGGGCAGCCTCCGGTTCATTGTTGGGAAATTTGCTATATCCTAATAGCAAAGAACATCCTTGTGACCAGCAAGACCATCTAGTGTAGAAGGGTTGCCCCTTCCCAGAGGAATCAACTTCCAAGGAAGGGAGTTGTGATCCATAGCAACAGACTCCCACAGCCGCAGGAGAAAACAAGAAAGAAATAACTGCCATCCTTGCCACCTTAACCCAAAAAAGGGAAAGTCAATTGGGTAAAAATACTAACCGAGAGTGGGGTAGGGAACACATCGCCCCTTGGCCAAATGGGAGATAAGCAAGAGGTTTTTCCACCACTGGCGTGCTGGTGGGAGATGCCATGGGTAGGACAGATAAAGGGGTGCCCTAAACTAAGGCATCCCAGCTCCATATGGGAGCTAACACAGGAAGGAGGATAATGAGGAAGGATTGGGTGGGGACCCCTGCCCCTCTATCTGTTGACACAAAGGAATAGGGGGCCTGGAAGGAGGGCCCCGGAATAATGTCTAGATGCTTGGCAGACTCATCTCTGAGCCCCAGAAACATCAGAGACGTTCCTTCAGGGAGATCATCATACATAGAGAAGTGGGCATCTTAGAAGGGCCCTACTTTAGAAGTAACCCTTGAGCAGGTTATAGTAGTAAAAAGGGGAAACATTAGATGAACACATCCTAGTATCAGGAGAAAAACTAGGAGGAAGTTATTGAATTCCCCATGTTAGATCATCCCTGAGCAAAAAAAAAAAGGGGGGGGGGGGGTGAGGGCAGGGAGGGAATAAACCCATTCCGGGGTTTGGCCCCCTTCTGTCCCCTGCTCTTTTACCAAAACTTCCCAGTATGCGGACTCTCATTCGGGAGGTGTACTGAATCAAGGGAAGGGGTATTCAGCTGTCTCTATAGAGAGGTCAGGTCCACCTCTAGAGTCATGCCTCCAAACTCCAGAATTGGAGTTTTTGGAGTAGGGCACATTGCTTGAAAGGTATTCTCACCTCTCACTTCTATGGAGAGTCAGTCTATCTTCTTAATATAGCTGGGTGACTCGTTCTACAGACGGGTGCAGATGTTGGATCCCAGCTACAACAGCCCAACTATGAGGGATCTTGCATGGACCCTGATGAGGAGAGAAAACAACACTTCACGCAAGGCACCCAGGGAAGGTGGCTACATGATACACTGCTGGACAAACCCCCTGGTCGACAAAGACTGTTGCCAGAGAAGTAACCGTCTGTGAGGCGGTTCCCAGACCGACGCCGGGGAAGATGGGTTGTGATCAAGGGCATATTGAAAGGTGGAAGAGTGAGCCTTCCTACGTGCGACTGAGCGGCAAAGGGGGAATCTAGTTGGTTTTACAACTTATATCTGGATATTGCCTCTGGGTTTTGGGCCCGAGAGGCTTCCCATTGGAATTTAACAGAAACAGTCCCTTCAGGGGTAGGGAGGAGGATATCTTGGGCCCCTTTCATGAGGGAGAAGAACCCATGTGCCGGCTTGGGGCCTGGGTCCGTGCCGCAAGTGGTGATCGAAATCCCATGTTGGGAGAATTCTGGAAAAGTGGGTCTACCACTTGCTTGTTTAGTCTCCTTCCCTCTGTATATTTTGGAGGACAGTAGGAGAATGGGCAGTGACCCCGTTCTACTACTACTCTCAATTTTAAATTGAGGTAGAAGATTTGGAAGTCCATACTGCACCAAGGCCGTGAGAGAGTAGACCGCAACTACGTCCGGTTGCTAGGTCCTGGCACCTATGTCTGGTACCAGGAGGCAGGGCAAATCACCTGACCCCTGTGGTCGTGGAGGGTTCCAACTGTGAACGTATGCTCACGATCTCAGTGAGGGTCATTTGGGGAACATAGTTGAGCACCAGTGAGAGAGCGGTAGGGGTGAGCGTGGCACTGAGCCCATCCATCCTGTGGTCAGGGCTTGGAACAAATAGTAGGGTTTCTTGCCTCACAGGTTGGGTAGACAAGGGTGTGTGACACACTCTTTGATGTTGGGAGTGTGCTCTAAGAGTGCCATATGTGCCCCCTCCGGTAAGATGGTCACTGTGGTTAAGTGGAGGGAGAAGAGGGGCCTTCCTCAACGGAGTGAATGCAGTCATGGCAGCCTCTTGGGCTAGGGCCCGTGGCCATCAATTGTCTGCCTGGGTTTAGGTGGCAGGCTTCCATGATTCCTTCCACTAAGGGAGAGGAATTGAGCAGTGAGGGCCAGCCCCCTCCAGGCCTAGGGACAGACCCTGTCCTACCGGGAGGGAGGTTGTGTCCCATGTGAATTGCCCAACATCACCAAGGAGAGGGTGAGGGAGGGGGAGGGATTAGTTGTCGTTCGGGGTGGGGAGTCCTGCCACCAGGAGTCAAGCACCTGCTGCAGCGTGGGGAGGGCACCCGATGCCGTCTACTAGGCCTCGAGAGAGCCTGGCAGTGATCTGGGCAGTTATAACCCAGATGGTGATCAAGGTTGAAAACTCTCTCGGAGACATCCTGGTGCCCCCGGAGGGGCTTGAACTGAAGTTATGGTGGTGATGATAAGTCCTCACCAGCAACAGTAAAGGGGGGGAAGAAGGGGTAAACCTGGCCGATTACTGGCCCTCTGGGGCCGGAGGATGTAGAAGTGGCCCCAGTTGGAGGAGGCCAAAATATTTTAACTTTCCCCTGGGGTCACGGGCGGTGCCCATGATGGACGAGGTCTTCCTAGGAAAGAGGGCATCTCCCCTGAATGGCAAGTGGAGGGCAACCTGCTGTGAGGCTGGGGAGACTTTATACTTAAGGCCAGCCATATCCAAAATGGAACCTAGATTCTGCCAGCGGGAGGAAGCCAGGTCCCAAACGCTGGGGTGGAGGATTAGAGTAACCAGTGCTGCTGATGAAAAGAGTGGCCCAAAAAGAGTGTCCGAGGGTGACTCGGAGGACTGAACCTCCATGCCCATGTGGGCAGAGACACAGCGCAGGTTGTCGAAGTGTGCCGACAAATCACCAGTATAGGACGACAGTACCAGGTTCAATGTTCTCACCGGTGCTGGGGGGGCTGGTGCCGGTGACATTCGAGGGACCTCTTGTGGGGACCAATGCCAGGGGTGGTATTGAAGCCCCTTCCTCCTGGCTGGAACAGGGGGAAACCTTTCAGGATTCCCGAGGTGGCACTGGAGATGGGAGAGTGGTATGGTGCCATGGGGATGGCTCCACAGTACCAGGATTCCCAGGAGGCTCTGGTGTTCGGGGCCCTGGGGACAGTGATGGAGAGGGTTAACAGTGCCACTCGCGTGGCACCCAGACCTTGGAAAGGAAGGTCGGCTTCCTCCTTCTGGGTGGCGCCAGAGAAGGAGGTGTAGGCAACAGGAGTGCCCTTGCAGCCTCCACTGCCTCCGGGGTCGGCGGAGTCGGCACCAAGGCCAACCAGTCCCGGGTAGAGCCCCATGCTGAGGGGGCAGGGCTTCTTCAGTGTTGCAGTGCCAAAGACACCGAGCTGGTCCTGTGGCAGTGATCGGTGCAGTGCGGGGAGGCAGGATCTGGCGCTGAACTGGCATGTAATGTCGCTGGAGGCCCCAAAGCTTCGGGGGAGGAATGCCAGGCCTACTGAGATGCGAGGGCACAACACCTCTGCTCCCTGTCCTTGATGGTCCTGGGTTTAAAGGACAGGCAGAGGGAGCATGTGGTGACCTCGTGGCTTTTGCCAAGTCACCGGAGGCACTTCTCATGGGGATCATCCCGCAGGAAGGCCTTGCTGCACTTGGCACAGGGTCAAACCCTGGCATGATAGACAGTGCTAGAGCGTGATGTTCTGGCCCAGAAAGGCAGACCTTCGGGTGGGGGGGGACAGTCCACAAATAGGTTCTCCCAGGGGGGTGAGAGACTCATGCAAGGACAGGCTACTTGTAAAGCAAGGAGAAGGCAGATCTACTACCGACACTGAGGTGAAAGAAATGAAACTGGGGAGAGGCCAGGCAGCGGCCACCTTTATAGCCACGGGGTGGCACAAGGGGCGGTGGCTGCCTGCCCTCTTCTGACATGCTAGAGCAAAAGTTTCCAACCAATCTGGCACTCTGGCATGGAGACACCTATTTTTTAATGTATCCAAACAGTGCTTGAAGAAGAATGTATAATATTTCTTTCTGCCTATAAGATTTAACATTTACTGGAAGCAAACAGAGAGGGATTTTCTTTTCTGTCATTACGTGACAAGTAGCCACAGTCCTGCTGGGGCCATCACAGACCATTCACTGGGGAAAATGAAAATGCATCCATACATAAGTTTTGTGGTTAAGTTCCAGAGGGGTAATCATGTTAGGTCTGTATTTAGCAAAACAAATGAGAGTCCTGTGGCACCTTAAAGACTTACAAATTTCTTTGGGCATCAGCTTTCATGGGCTGCAAACCACTTCATGATTGGTTCCTCCAATGCAATATTTTGTGTCTTGTCTGAACCTTTTTCAGATCTCTCCCTACAAATGCAGACGTTGCACTGACTCAGACCGATAGCCTCTTCCAGAAGAATTTCACACTGTCTCCAAAACATCTCTGTTTTGTGGGGGCACAGCTGCATCCTCAGCAGCTCAGACCTTCCACTGTATGGCTGTGTCCCTTCTGTGTTGCACTGTGCCCAATATACAGTCATTCTGGGACAAGCCTTTGAGCAGCTCTCAGACCGTATTTTCTCAGACTCTCATTGGCATGTGCCCCATTCTCTGGCTCACACTTACGAAATAACACTTTTTAATCCATTGCTCTTGAAAGCCTGCCAAGTATGGGCCAAATAATAGGGGACCTTGCTGGGCCATTATAAAGCTCAAAGCGTGGCATTTTTCCCCATCTGGCACCAGCTCCATCATTGTCATGCTTGGGATAGGTCTAGTCTTGACACATTCACTGTTCTGGCAGGCTGGCCTGGGATGCCTCGGTTTGGAATTCACTCTGACCACCTTTGCCAGGTCTTTACAGGGCTCCCCACAATTCCTGATGTCAATATCTGCTCTTGGGATACATGTGGTCAGCGCTGCCCAGGTTTCAAACTCCACAGGGACATTGACCCTTCCTGCTTCTCTGTGGCTTTCTCCAATGCGTAACAGAGAAAACAACACTAGTGTTTCAGCAGGGGCATGTCCAGCCCTCACTGCTTTGCTATTTCAGCTCCTCCACTCCCAGCTTTGTATTCAGCTCCCATTTCTATTCTGCTTTCAGTTCCCTGCCTCAGGCACAGTCCAGTGTAACTTGGGCAGCCAGTTTTTGCCAGTCTGTGAAGGCCTGTGTCCTTTGGTACAATTGCTGGAACCAGTAAGCAAGCATCTTTGTTGTTCCCATTTACTGACAGATGGCCTAGGATTCCCAGCTCACCCTGACTAGTTTCTCTCTCATTTTGAAAGTATGAAATGGTGGATTACTTATCAGTAACCATCCTTCTTCTTTGAGCTCTGCTTGGATGCATTCAGTAATAGGTGTTTCCCTGCTGGAGCACCGGATTGGTTGGAAAACTTTTGTCCCAGCCTGTCAGGAGAAGCCAGGTGGCCATCACCCCTCGTGCCACCCTGTGGCTATATATGTGGCCACCTCCTGACCCCTCCTCGGTTTCATTTCTTCCGCCTTGCGCGTTGAATCAGGAATGTCCGCTCCTTGCGAACGCAAGCAGCCTGTCCTCTCCTTTATGAGCTTTTCACCCGATTGGGAGAACCTCTTCATGGACATAGTTCCACAACAGGAGCCTTCCACCATCGGACCGGAACATCATTCGATCATTCCAGGGCTCAAACCCTGCTCTGAGTGTGGCAAGGCTTTTACCCAGGATGATCCCCACGGGAAGTGCCTCAGGTGCCTGGGCAAAGACCATATGGTATCTTCCCGTTCCTTGTGCCGCTCCATTAAACTTCGAGCCATCAAGTAGAGGGAACAACAATACCATGCTCTAGCCTCTGAGGAGTCTTGGCACTCTTCACCTGAGGCTTCTGGTTCCCGCCAGGCACTGAGACCCAGCTTGGCACCAGAGCGCACATAACACTGTACCACCAGTAGCCGCCGCTTCACAACCTCGGTGCCAACTCCGGCACTCCGGCGCCAACCCGGCACCGCAGCTTCTCAGCACAACTCGAGGTCACCTATGGGCAGCCCGGCACCATCGGTACCTGGATCACCCCGGCAGCACAGTCGGTGCTGCCGGTGCCTGGATCACCCCGGCACTGTTTGCCATCATCTCTGGCACCACTGGCTTGGCACAGCCTGGCCTCGCCAGTGCCGAGTTCATCCCAGCACCGGTCACAATCACTGTCATCATTGCAGGCTTGCTATAGCCCGGTGCCGCAGAAGCGGGAGTCCTCCTGACCAGGCAGTCCCCCTTCCCTGAGCAAGGACTTGCCACAGGGCCGTGTGCAGTCGCTCCTCATACCGTCCACCCCTGAAGCGGTGGAGGCTGCTCGAGCCCTCCTCTTACTCAGCACACCACCTGCCCCAATCCTGGCTAGAATCATAGAATCATCGGGTTGGAAGGGACCTCATAGGTCATCTAGTCCAACCCCCTGCCAGAGGCAGGACCACTCCCACTAAACCATTCCAGTCATGGTTTTGGCCAGCCGGGCCTACACACCTCCAAAGATGGAGATTCCAACACCTCCCTCGGCAGCTCATTCCAATGCTTCACCACTCGCCTAGTAAAAAAGTGTGTTCTACTATCCAGCCTCAACCACCCTAACCACAACTTGAGACAATTGTTCCTCGTTCTGTCCTCTGTTACTACCGAGAACAGTCAAACTCCATCTTCCTTGGAGCATCCCTTCAAGTAGTTGAAGGTTGCTATCAAATCCCCCCTCAATCTTCTCTTCTGCAGACTAAACAAGCCTAATGTTTTCAGTCTTTCCTCATAGGGCTTGTGCTCCAGCCCTTTAATCATCTTGGTTGCCCTCCTCTGAACTCTCTCTAAGCATGTCCCTGTCCTTTTTGTAGTGGAGAGCCCAAAACTGAACACAGTATTCTAGATGTGGCCTCACCAGTGCAAAATAGAGGGGAATGATCACATCCCTTGATCTGCTGGTAATACTTCTTTTGATGCAGCCCAGTATGCCATTGGCCTTTTTGGCAGCAAGAGCACACTGCTGACTCATGTCCAGCTTCCCATCCACCATGACCCCCAGGTCCTTTTCTACACTGCTGCTACTTAGCTGAATGTTCCCCAGGCTGTAGCAGTGCATGGGGTTTTTCCATCCCACGTGCAGGATTTTACACTTGTCCTTATTGAACCTCATAAGATTTCTATTGGCCCACTGTTCCAATTTATCTAGGTCTCCCTGAATCCTGTCCTTGCCCTCCAATGTGTCTACTGTTCCCCCAGTTTGGTGTCATCCACAAACTTACTGAGAGTGCAGTCTATTCCATCATCCAGATCATTGATGAAAATGTTGAACAGAACTGGCCCCAGGACCGACCACTGGGGCACACCACTCGTTACTGGTTGCCAGCTAGACATGGAACCATTGATTCCTACACGCTGAAACCTTTGATCTAACCAGGTTTCTATCCACCTTATAGTCCACCTATCCAACCCATACTTCCTTAATTTGCCAATGAGAATGCTGTGTGAAACTATATCAAAAGCCTTGCTAAAATCAAGGTATATCACATCAACGGTTCTTCCTGCATCCAGAAAACCAATCATCTGATCATAGAAGGAAATGAGATTGGTCAGGCATGATTTACCCTTGGTAAATCCATGCTGCCTGTTCCTGATCACTTTATTTTCCTCTAAGTGTTTGAGGATGGATTCTTTGAGAATCTGCTCCATAATTTTTCCAGGGATTGAGGTGAGGCTGACTGGTCTGTAATTCCCTGGATCCTCCTTTTTCCCTTTCATGAAAATAGGCACTACATTTGTTTTTTTCCAGTCCTCTGGCACCTCCCCCGTTCTCCATGAGTTTTAAAAGATAATGGCCAGCGATGCGGTTATTTCTTCGGCCAATTCCCTTAGCACCTTTGGATGCAGTTTGTCCGGACCCACGGACTTGTGCACATCCAGCTTCTTTAAGCAGTCCCTAACCTGACCTTCCGTCACCAAGGGCCTGTCTTCTTCTCTCCCATCTACCACACCCATGGTAGTGGGCTGGGAGCTGACCCTACCTGTGAAAACTGCAGGAAAAATGCATTGAGCACTTCAGCTTTTTCCTCATCCTCTGTCACAAGGATGCCTGCCTTATTCAGCAAGGGGCCTACACCATCCCTGATCCTCTTTTTGTTACTAATATACTTGTAGAACCCCTTCTTGTTATCTTTTACATCCCTCGCTAGCCGCAACTCCATTTGTCCTTTGGCCTTACTGATTTTATCCCTGCAGTCCCTAGCAATATCTTTATATGCCTCCTTGGTCATCTGACCAAGCTTCCACTTCCTGTAAGCTTCCTTTTTATTTTTAAGCTCAGAGCAGAGTTCTCTGCTAAGCCATTCTGGCTGCCTCACATGTTTGTTCTTTCTCCTAATTGGAATGGCAACTTCCTGCGCCCTTAGCAGAGTTTTTTTTTTAAATATAGCCAACTCTCTTGGACTCCTTTCCCCTTCAGATTAGCTTCCCAAGGGATCCCGCCCATCCGTTCCCTGAAGGAGCCAAAATCTGCTTTTTTGAAGTCCAGGGTTTTTGTTTTGCTTCTTTCCTTTCTTCCTTTAATCAGCATCCTGAACTCAACCATGTCATGGTCACTACTGCCTCACTTGCCATTTACCTCTACATCGCTGATCAATTCTTCCCTGTTTGTGAGCAGCAGGTCGAGCAGTGCAAGGCCCCTAGTTGGTTCCTCTAGCATTTGTACTGGAAAGTTGTCCCCAACACTCTCTAAAAATCTCCTGGATTGCCCATGCACTGCTGTATTGGCCTCCCAGCAGATGTCAGGGAAATTGAAGTCCCCCATGAGCACCAGGGCGTGTGATCTAGAAGCTTCCGCTAGTTGTCCATAGAACACGTCATCCACCTCCTGCTTCTGGTTTGGTGGTCTATAGCAGAAACCCACCACAACATCCCCCCTCTCAATGTAACCCACAGACTTTCTACTGGCATGCTTCCACTTCCATAATGGAGCTCTGAGCAGTCATAGAGCTCTTTTACATATAGTGCTACTCCTCCCCCTCTTCTTCCCTGCCTGTCCTTCCTGAACAGTTTATAACCATCCATGGCAGAACTCCAGTCATGCAGACTATCTCACCACGTCTCTGTTATTCCTATGATATCATAGTTCCCTGTCTCCGCTAGTATTACCAGTTCTTCTTGCTTATTTCCCAGGCTCCTCGCATTAGTGTATAGGCACCTAAGATACCCGGCTGATTGCCCTATTTTGTCATGTTGATTTCCAATTCTATTATATAAACCTCCTTGCATTTTTTCTAGGAGTTCTCCTCCCCCACTCTCCTTGCGCACTGGGGCTTCAGTAGAGCCCTTAAGACATTTGTTTGATTCCCCCCCCCCAT
>ML682007.1:37413527-37458032 GCA_007922195.1 Podocnemis expansa | reverse complement strand
CATCTGACCAAGCTTCCACTTCCTGTAAGCTTCCTTTTTATTTTTAAGCTCAGAGCAGAGTTCTCTGCTAAGCCATTCTGGCTGCCTCACATGTTTGTTCTTTCTCCTAATTGGAATGGCAACTTCCTGCGCCCTTAGCAGAGTTTTTTTTTAAATATAGCCAACTCTCTTGGACTCCTTTCCCCTTCAGATTAGCTTCCCAAGGGATCCCGCCCATCTGTTCCCTGAAGGAGCCAAAATCTGCTTTTTTGAAGTCCAGGGTTTTTGTTTTGCTTCTTTCCTTTCTTCATTTAATCAGCATCCTGAACTCAACCATGTCATGGTCACTACTGCCTAGCTTGCCATTTACCTCTACATCGCTGATCAATTCTTCCCTGTTTGTGAGCAGCAGGTCGAGCAGTGCAAGGCCCCTAGTTGGTTCCTCTAGCATTTGTACTGGAAAGTTGTCCCCAACACTCTCTAAAAATCTCCTGGATTGCCCATGCACTGCTGTATTGGCCTCCCAGCAGATGTCAGGGAAATTGAAGTCCCCCATGAGCACCAGGGTGTGTGATCTAGAAGCTTCCGCTAGTTGTCCATAGAACACGTCATCCACCTCCTGCTTCTGGTTTGGTGGTCTATAGCAGAAACCCACCACAACATCCCCCCTCTCAATGTAACCCACAGACTTTCTACTGGCATGCTTCCACTTCCATAATGGAGCTCTGAGCAGTCATAGAGCTCTTTTACATATAGTGCTACTCCTCCCCCTCTTCTTCCCTGCCTGTCCTTCCTGAACAGTTTATAACCATCCATGGCAGAACTCCAGTCATGCAGACTATCTCACCACGTCTCTGTTATTCCTATGATATCATAGTTCCCTGTCTCCGCTAGTATTACCAGTTCTTCTTGCTTATTTCCCAGGCTCCTCGCATTAGTGTATAGGCACCTAAGATACCCGGCTGATTGCCCTATTTTGTCATGTTGATTTCCAATTCTATTATATAAACCTCCTTGCATTTTTTCTAGGAGTTCTCCTCCCCCACTCTCCTTGCGCACTGGGGCTTCAGTAGAGCCCTTAAGACATTTGTTTGATTTCCCCCCCCCCCCCATGTTCCACCCTAGTTTCGACTTCACTGCTGTTGAACCCCGGGTTCATGATGTGACTGGGATGGACCAGCGACACCCACCAATGAGACGGACACCAGTTCAAGTAAACAAAAAAGGCTACTTTTATAGTGACACCTTAAACACCTTTAACCACTTAACAGTGTAAACAAGGAGATCTATGCAAAAACATTTGTAATCAACTAACAATATGAAGCAAAATTCTATATAGGACACTTATAACCAACTAACAGCATAAAGCAAGATCTAAATGAACACTTATAACTAAATGACAATATAAAGCTAAAACCCTATACAAAGCAGTTATAACCAAGTAACAGTGTGGAGCAAGAAAGTCTATATAAAGCACCTGTAAAACACCTCCAGCCAAACAACAGGATAAAGCATGAAAGTCTATGCAAAACACTAACAACCTACAAAAATACTTATAGTTAAATAACAGTATGGAGTAATGACCTACAAGAGGGTGGCCATAATAAGTCAAGGACTTTTCTGGCCTTTTACTGCCTCAACATTGGTATAGGCACTGACCAGCCCACCCGACGCGTATTTACCAATGGCTGGAAGCCATTCCTCCTTGCTAGCCAAGAAGGGTGGGCGGCAGAGTGAAAAAAGTCAGATGAGAGAAAAATAAACCCCCACACTCCCCCCGTGTACACTGGGGAAGTTTGGGGCCAGCAGTTTAGAGCAGAAGCAGAGTAATGAACAATTATACAATAAGAAGGATGCAAAATACAAATGACTAATAAAACACCTGTCAAATTAACAACACAAAACTATGCTAGACCATAAACAACTATATCATGAAAAGACTATACAGGATACAGAGAAAATAGTAACAACTACACAAACTATGCAAAACTCAGGTAAAGAAGCTACAATCACAGACTATATATAAATGGTACCAAGTAGAATGATTAAGAGAAGGTAGGAGGCCTATATCGATTTATAATACCTGTCCCAGGACCACGGTGGAACCCAAAGCGAGGAGGCAGACCAGCTGCAGCATCTCAGCACTTAATTGTTCAGCCGGCAATCCGTGTACACCCCAAAAAAGGTCTCGTGGGTGGGTGCTCCCTGTCTCAGTCAGGGGATCCGTCCAAGCGGGTCGCGAAGTGTCCTTTAGCATCCGAGGGTGGGAGAACACTAAGCTAGCTGAGATAGGGGGTTTAAATAGAATTTTGCACAGCCAGAGTAAAAATAGCCAATTGGGAGTGGGATTCTGGTCAAGACCAATGATAAAACTGGGACCCCAGACAATGACCCCTCCTTCGTGGTGATGGGGGTGCCAAGAAATTGTTCAGGGGGTATAGGAACTCACCCCCCTTCTTGTTGACACAAAGCTAGGGAGGAAGAAACTCACAGAGGAGATTGAGGCCCATCAGGGAAGATCGATCCTTTACACTCTTCCCCTTGAGCTGGATAGCCCGGAGATGAGACCTATCAGGGGAGATAGATACTTAACACTCCTCCCTGTGAGCTCCATAGTCTAGAGGGCTACGTTGGGGGGGCGGGGTGCACATTATGTCTGCAACCTCCATTGACAACTGCATTGTTGCAGTGGACAGTTGACGTCTTCTCCCTTCCTTGGGAAAGGGGAACGGGGCTCGATTGGGACCAGCTTCCCTCCCTTGCACTAATTCTGACCATGTTCCCCCCCCCATCTCAAGTGAACACAGGCTGCACAAACCAGCCCCCATCCCCTGTACTGCTAGTATATTGGTACCAGGGCCCCTACGTATCCTCGGCAGCTGCTACCTCGGGCACGTAAGGGGAATCCACCCTTCACACTCCCCCCATCTCTTTCTCGGGTACCCTTCATCCAGCAGTGGTGGGATGCCTTATCTTGGGCCTTCTACTTCAGCATTCACCTTGCAGGCCTTAGTCCCCCGTCATAGCTGGGTAAAAGGCTGCACTCCAAGCACAGAAACTCCTTCCTGAGCTGCTTGTACTCCCTGCCTAGCCTCCCTGCCCTTAGGACACGTATCCTGGCAGGGCACTGTCTCCTGGGTGCATAGCGACTCACTATATTTGCTTGGGGCCCTACAGTTCAACCATCGGGTCACCTCCATGCGATGTTGGTGATGACCTTAACAGGACCTTTGTTCCCCTCACCTCCTTGAGGGATCAGATGATATATGTTGCTCATATATATATATATATATATGTAATAAACAGAGGAAAACATGTTACAGTTACTGTTTCCAAAACACTCAGAATTCAGAGGCTTGTACCCCCCACAAGGAATGCCATCCAGTTCCTCGACTGGAAATAACCCTCCACATCAGGTTCTCTAAACCCAGGATACCTCCGGGATTCCATGGTCGCTACTCTGCGGGTAGTTTCTTTTCCTAGGTGATTGGAAGATGACTTCTCCATCCCCTACCAAACATATTTGGGGGGTAGCTCTGTATCAATGAGTCTTTCCCCTGGTGCTCACGTTGGTGCAATGTGGCTGTGAAACTATCCTTTTGGTTGTGCCCTAGGCACGCAAGACCATATCCCTATACGGCATCTCTACAAGTCCTGTGGCCACCTTGACTGGGTGGCCAAGCGATAGCTAGCATCTTTCCTGCCCTCCCTTCCCCCTTTGACTTCATCCTAGTGATGCTGGAATCCCAAAGGCGTACAGGCCAAGAAGCGGCCTCTCCCTCTCTGTCTCTGTCTCTCTCTCACTCCCTCTCCATGAGTTCTCACATTACCCAGACTCTTATGGGTACCAAACCATCAGCACCGCCCAAGGCTATTCCGCCGCCTTGGGAGTGCTAGTGTACTGGAGTACCCCTTCAGCGAGAAACCCCAGTTTCGGTACCATATTCAGTTTGAAGTGTACACCTCACAAACTAACTGAAGATCCTGTAGCCGGCATGCCCTGTGCCTCCCACTGCACCACTTTTGGCTTTGGCCTTCAGTGAATTGGCTTGAAGTGTCTTGCCCAGACCCTTCTCGATCAACCTCAGGTTTCCCTTTTCTCCCTATACAAATGTGTAATATCACTACTACTCTCATCGACCAGCCTCCGCTAGGGCTGGTTGTGGTCAATCCAGTGGATAAGGTTCATTCTTCCCGCGGCTACCTGCCTGGCCTGCATCCACCAGGCTACACTGTGACTCTTTGAATCCCAGCTTGGGCCTTGATGTGCTCAGCCCATGGGATAACATTCATCCTTTCCATTGTTTCTTGTGTGGTACACAGTCATTATGGCTAACCCCACTCCTGTTGGTCTCCAGTGTTCCCTAACAAGCTCACGCTACAAGGCCCCATGGCCAGATGCTTATCTTTGGCTCTTCATACCTTGTGTTATACCACTTAGCTAGAGCATCGAAATGCAGCACTCTACGTTTTCATGTTGCGTTCTTCATCCTCGTTATGGTGACCTTGGTCCGTCCTGCCCTCACTTATATGTCTCGGCAGGTTCGACCCTGCCCTTGACCTTCAGTTGGTCCTCAGCTGTTGTTTCTGCTGTGTCATATCAAGAGCCTAGTTTGTCTCTTGCCTTTGGTTAGAATCTTCTTTGGTGGGCCACTTCCCTTCTGGGGCATTTTTGCTGTGCTGAAGGTGGAAGACCCAACTCCACCCACCATCCATCAGCATGGCTAGTAGTCACCTATTCCTGAATGCATCCGAGCAGTGCTCAAAGAAGAATGTTGGGTTACTCACAAGTAACCATCCTTCTTTGAGATAGACTGCTCAGATCCATTCAGGTCCCTCCCCTCCATCCCCACATCTGGAGTTGGCAACTCTGAGGAAGAGTTGGGAGGCGGGCATATATATAGCCACAGGGTGGCACGAGGGGCGGTGGCCGCCGGACCTCTCCTGACAGGCTGGGACAAAAGTTTTCCAACCAATCCGGTGCTCTGGCACAGAGACACCTATTACTGAATGGATCCAAGCAGCCCATCTAGGAGAAGGAAAATTACTGGTGAGTAACCCACCATTCTTCAAGATGGGCTGCTCACATATATTCAGTTACAGGTGTCTACGTTCCTCAGCACACTGTGGCATGGAAAGTCTTCAGCCTTAGCCTCTCAAGTCAGGGCACGCAGCCAAAGCCCCCTCCACGCCACAACCGTGGCTATATAGGTGACCATGACCCTGACTTTCCCGGTCCCATACACCTTCATAAACTCCATTACCGGGGATGGTGGGAGGCACCTGAATGTATGTGAGCAGCCCATCTTGAAGAAGGACAGTTACTGGTAAGTAACCCACCATTCTCCTTCAAGTGCTGCTCACATTATTCAGTTACAGGTGACTGCTAGCTGTACCCGTAGACGGTCGGAGGAGTTACTGTCTACCCACACTGAGTACAGTTCTGCCCAGAGCAGCAGCATCTCTAGCCTGCTGGACAATAGCATAGTGCATCATGAAGGTATAAATCGACGACCATGTAGTGGCCATACAGATCTCTTGGATCAGGACCTTGGCTAGGAAGGCCGTAGAGGATGCCTGGGCCCTGGTAGACTGGGCTCTAACAATTCCAGGAAGGGGCATTTTTGACTTTCCGTAGCAGTCCTTAATACAGTTCACAATCCATTTAGAGAAACACTGAGAGGATACTGGTAAACCTCTCTTATGTTCGGTGACCACCACAAACAGTTGGGGGGGGGTCTTGTGAAATGGCTGGGTGTGCTCAATGTAAGTTAGGAGTGCTCTCCTCATGTCCAGTGTATGCTACTTCCTCTGGTTCTGTGTAACATGGGGATCTGGGTAAAAAACTAGCAAGGAAATTTCTTGGTTAAGGTGGAAGGGGGTGGACACTTTAGGAAGGAAGGATGGGTGGTGATGCAAAACCACCTTATCCGGGTAGAACCTCATCTATGAGGGTTCCGAGGAGAGGGCCTTTAACTCTGAAACCCTTCTAGCAGAGGTGATTGCTACTAAGAAGGCCACCTTACAGAACAAGACCAGGAGGGTGGCTGAGTCCAAGGGTTCATAGGGTGGTTCTGTCATTGCCTGGAGGATGATATTAAGGCTGGGTGGGCCTATGAGGTTAGGGAAAAAGTCTCTCTATCCCTTTTAGGAATCTGATGGAGGTGGGATGGGAGAAAACTGATTGCCCATCCACACTCTCGTGGAGAGTGGAGATTGCTGCTAAATGGACTCTCAGTGAAGAAGGAGAGAGGCCTGCTTCCCTTAGGTCTAGCAGATAGTCTAAGATCAGGTGAATTGGGGCTGATATAGGGTCTACATGCTTGTCCCAAGCCCAAATGGAGAATTGCTTCAATTTGGCTGTGTATGTGGACCTGGTGGATGGTCTTTGGCTACCAGCCAGGACCTTCTTATCCCTGTCTGAGCAAAGCCTCTCCTGCCCACTGAGCCAGAGACCATCCAAGCCCTCAGTTGTAGGTGGCCCGGGTCTGGGTGCCAAAGGCACCCCAGGTCCTGAGTTAGGAGACCTGCCCACAGCGGGAGGCAGAGTGGGATCTCTATGGACATGTCCTGAGGGAGTAGGAACCAGTGCTGACTTGGCCAGTCCAGAGCTATTTGTATTATGTTTGCTCCGTCCCTGTCGATTTTCAGGAGCACCCTCTGTATCAGGAGAATCGGTGGGAAGGCAGATATCAGGGGCCCCAACCAGCTGATGAGGAAGGCGTTGGTGAGGGACCCCTCTTCCCAGTCCCTGAGGGAGCAGAACTGGGAGCATTTGTGATTCTGTCATGTTGCAAAAGAAGTCTATCTGGATGAGACCCCATTTGTCTACCAGGAGGCAGAACACCTTGTCATGAAGGGACCACTTGTGGTTCACTAGCAGTTTTCTGTTTAGAGAATCCACCAGCCTGTTGTCCACCCCAGGTAGGTGGGAGGCCACTTGTAGGAAGTCATGTTGTATGGCCAATTCCCAGAGTTTGCATGCCTCCTCGCAAAGTGGTGTAGAATGGACCCCCCCCCCCGCTAATTTGTGTAGAACACTGCTGTGGTATTGTCCATTAGGATCTGGACCGACCTGCCCCATATCTTGTCTAGGAAGGTTAAGCAGGCTAGACTGATGGCCCTTAGTTCCTTCACGTTTATGTGGAGAGGGCCATCGGCACTGGACCAGAGCCCCTGAGTGGGGAGCCCCCCAGAAATGTGGACCCCCCACCCTGTGTTCGAGGCATCCATTATTAATGTTACTGAGGGCCTGAGGTCTTTGAAGGGAATGCCCTTCATGGCAAAGCGGGCATCCCTCCAAACCTGAAGTATCCCCAGAGTATCCTGGGGAACAGACAGTACCTTGTTCAGGGAGTCCCTCCATATGTGGAACACCTTGGAAAGCCAGATTTGGAAAGGTCTCATCCTCAGGCACGCCGCATGGATCACTGAGGTAGAGGCTGTCATGTGATGGAGGAGCTGCTGGCACCGTTGGGCCATGGTCACGGGGAACGTTTGCAGCTCCATAATGATGGTGCAAACCAAGATATGGAGTGGGGTAGGAACGCTAACCCCTTGCAAGCATCTAGATGCTCCCCTGTGAACTCTATGTTTTGGGACAGGCAGAGCTTTGACTTTTCTTCGTTTTTATGGAGGCCTCGACAGTTGCAAAGCCTCACTACCGCTTTGATGTGGAGCTCTGCTTGGGAGCTTGATTTCCCAATTATTAGCCAATCATCTAGACAGGGATAAATTCTTATGCCCTGTCTGCACAAGTATGTCACGACTGGCTCCAAGCACTTTGTGAACACCCTGGGGGCCAGGAAGAGGCTGAAAGGGAGACAGGTGAACTGAAAGTGGTCGTTCGCCACCATGACCTTAGGAACGGCCTGTGATGGGGCCTTATGGATATGTGAAAGTAGGCGTCTTTCAGATCGAGGGCCACGAACCAATCACCAGGAGACAGGGACAGAATTTATGATACTGAAACCATACAGAACTTTATTTTCCTTATGTTTTTTTGTTTAAGACTCTGAGATCTAGAATGGGTCAGTAGTCCCCATTAGATTTCGGGACCAGGAAGTATCAGGAGTAAAATACATTTCCCGACTCCAGCTTGGGAATCTTTTCCATGGCTCAAGGGGAGAGGAGTTTCTGGCATTTGATCTCGAAAAGGTAGGACAGTTCCTGTTTTCTGAGGGATGAATGAGGGGGTGGTTTTCTGTCCCGAGGAATTGAAAGAAACTGAATACAATACCCCTCCACGATCATCTCAAGGACCCACTGGTTGATGTGATGTTGACCCAGTGGTTTGTGAAGTGGTGTAAGTGGTTTGGGACCAGTCGATTTGTGGGTTTGCTGGCTATATGGTAACTGTCAAAAGTGCTGTTTCTTCCCTGATGAGCATTCAGAGGCCTGCCCACATCTACCCGACTGGGGAATGTGGGACTTCTCACTCTTCCCCTAATGGAAATTTTCCTTGTCCATGTCCCCAAGGTGGCACTGGGAAAAGGGGAGGGACCTCGGGAATGTATTCTGCAGTTGGATCTATTGTTTTAACTGATGAAGTTGTTGTTGGAGGAGTTGATGGGGTTTTAGAGAGAGTCTGTTAGGTTACGGGGTGTAAATTCCCAGCAACAGGAGTGTGGCCCTTGAATCTTTCATGCCGTGGAGCTTCACATCCATGGACTCAGCAAAGAGGTCAGGGCCTTCGAATGGGAGGTCCTGAATAGTGAGCTGCAGCTGCGGAGGTAGGCCCAAGCCCTGTAGCCAGGCTGAATGATGCATTACTACAGCTGATGCCATCGTACGGGCAGCTGTGTCCACGGCATCCCAGATGGCCATCAGAGCATCTCTGGATGCCATTTCGCCTTCTTCAAGCATTGTGTCGAAGTCTCTAAGACGATCCTTCAGGAAAACGGCATGGAAGCCTTGCATGGCATTCCAGAGGTTAAAGATATACCTTGTCATAAGGGCTGAGTGGTTTGCTATGCACTGCTGAAGGGCTGCTGTGGAGTAAACCTTCCTGCCAAGCAAGTTGAGTTTCCTTGCCTCCTTATTTTAGGGGTGGAACCTGGCTGACCTTGCCTCTCTTTCTGGTTCATGGCGTCAATGACCAGTGACCCTGGAGTGGGGTGCTGGAACAGAAAGGAGAATTTGTCCTGAGGGACTTGGTACTTGCAGCCTGTGACCCTGGATACCAGCAGGATTGAGGATGGGGTTTGGCAGTATGCCTTGACGATGCTGTATACCCCTTTGTGGGGTGGTACAGACACCTTAGCAGGTCAAGTCCTCCAGCCGACGTTGAAGAGGGGATTTGTCTCATCTTGGATGATCCTGAGCTCCAAGTTCAGATTGGCTGCCATACGGCATAACAATTCCCGGTGGGCACGAGAGTCCTCGTAAGTCAATCGGTGTCTCAAAAGTATATTCATCAGGTGAAGAGGAAGAATGGGCTCATGATCTACTCCAATGCATGGGGTTGGTATCGGGTTCATCATCTGAGAAGTCTGAATCCATGATCTGTGAGGGGGACCAGAGAAGGCGGTGCCAGGAGACTAAAGTATCATTGGCAGCCATGTCTAGCCAGTTGTGTCACCAGTGGTTAAAAGATGCTCTGGCCTCCAGATGGCACGGAGGGGACCAGCCTTGGCTGGGTTGTGGTGTGGTACCCGAAAGAGAGGGCCCCAGTGGTTCAGGTGGGCTTGAGGATCTGAGCTTGTGGCGAGACATGGGCGAGGGAGAGTGCTTACAGCGCCGTTTCTGCAAATATTCTCCTACCCTTATTACCATCTTGAGAGGAGAAGAGTGTACCAAAGCAGGAGGCGAAGTTGATGCCGATCCGTGGAAAGGAGCTCCCAAGGCTTGGGAGCATGACGCCAACACGTCTCAGGAGGAGCATGGGTAGGAGGCTGGAGATCAGTCCTCCGCTGAAGGTGGTACCGAAGCTGGGCTGGACAGCACGAGGTTGGCCAGAAAGCAGTCCCCAGTGCCGGACTGCAGTGCCAGCAATGGGCTAAGTGGTGCTGGGTGGGTGGGCAGAGCCACTCCCTGCGCCAGCTGGGCTTCCAGTGCCACGGTTGGCATTTAGCTGGTTTTCTTCTGTGGTGCTGGTATGCGGACCGGAGGATGCGTCTGTAACAACATGGAAGCCTGCGGTGTCTGTGGTGCTGCTGGCGGTACAGCCTTGGGTTTGGCGCTGGGTTGATTCAGCAACCGCGGTGTTCAGCGCCCCGACAGTACCAGTGGGGGTGTTGACCAAGACTTTAAGCATGGCACTAGAGATCAGTCCCAGGGTTTCGGCACCCAGGCCAATGGGTGAGCTGGCGGAGCACTCAGGGCTCGGGTGGCATCAGAGGCTTGCTCGCTGCTCCCAGCAAGGGATTGGAGGCTCAGCTCTCTGTCCTTGTGAGTCCTCCTTTAGAAGGACTGGCAGAGGGAGCAGTTCTCGGCAAGATGGTACTCACTGAGGCATGCGGGACATTTATTGTGGGGATCATCAAGCGGGAAAGCTTTGCTTGAAACCAGGCACCTTGAATTTTGTGGTAGAAGACAGGCACTTGCTTATGCAAGTTTCTTGTCTGAACTGAAACCGTCACTGAGGGCTGAAAAAGGAACTGGGAGGGTCAGGATCACAGTCACCTATATAGCCATGGTCGTAGCATGGTGAGGGTGTTGGCTGTGTGCCCTGACCTGACAGGCTAAGGCTGAAGACCTTCGGAGCTACCATGAACTGTGGCACGTAGACACCTGTACCTGAATGATGTGAACAGTACTTGAAGGAGAAGCTTATTTTAAGGATTCTTCTGAGATCCCAGACCAGGCAGTCCTTGGGCTCTTTCTCACTTGCCCTCACGCACCATTTCTATTCACACTATCCTGGGAGTCTTCATCCTGCTGCATGGGGCATGCTTGGTCAGAAGGAGAGCTGATTGGAAGGAGCTGGCTGTACACAGCTCACTGCACTAGCTGAGGAGTTAGTTCTTAAGACCCTGGGGAAGTGCTAGAGGGCTGGGGAAAGCCAGTATTCAAAATGGTAGAAAAGACATCAGAGATGGGACACTGGACTGGAGTGCCTCGAGTCTTATCTGGTCTGGCAACCTCTGACGACCCTGTGTTCTTAGAGCCCAGGTGACTGGAGGCCAGTTAGGCTGACGCAGTTCCCCACGCGAGAACAGAATGGCTGATCAGAGGCTTCAGTAATGAAGACTATTTAACAGGCTTCCTGTTTTGGATGTAATTTTTAAAAATGCTGTCCATTTTGCTAGTTGCTCTTCAGTTTTTTGGGGGCAGAGCCTGTGTATCTGCACTTTTATACTTGACTTGCCAGAGTTTATGTTCCTTTAAATCTTTCTCAACAGGAATTGACTTCCAATTTTTTAAAAATGTCTTTTTGCCGCTGTCTCTTTTACACAATTTAGCTATGGCAGGATGTTTTGGTTCTTTGATTGTATTTAATTCTCTTTTATTTGGAGTATACACACAGTTGGAACCTCTGTTAGTGTTTTTAAAATGTTTTGATGCAGCTTGCAGGCATTTCTGCCTTGTGATGGTTCCTCTTGACTTCCATTTACTTGGCCACTTCAGTATTGTGTAGTTCCCTTCTTGAATGAAATGCTACTGTGGGTTAATTTTTTAGCATTTTTGCCTACTACAGAGACATTAAATTTAATTAGATAATGTTCACTGTTATGGAGTAGCACAACTATATTCATCTCCTGGACTAGATCCTGTGTGCTACTTAGGACTAAATCAACAGCAGCCTCTTCCCTTATGAGTTCAAGGACTAGCTACTCCAAGAAGCAGTCATTAATGGGCTCTAGAAATTTCATCTCTGCCTTCCATCCAGAAGTGGCGTGTTCCCAGTCAATAGGGGAATAGTCAAAATCCCCCCATGATGATTTGGGTTTTCTATGTTGGAGGCCTCTCTAGTTCCCAGCTTTTCACCATTATCCTCCTGAGTCAGGTGACCAGTAGTATATTCCTTGAGCTATATCCTATTGATCAAGTATGAAATGTGTCCATGGAAATTCTGTGGTACTGCTTGATTCATTTCTGATATTTTCCTTTTGACTCTGTGCTTTCTTTCCCATACAATACCACTCCCCCACCAACATGCCCTCTATACAGAGGTGTAACTATGGTGGGACCAACAGGGATTTGCCCCGGGCATGCCAGAGTGGCTCAATAGAGCCTCCTTATTAAAAGGCAGGTTTTGTGGTGCCGGCTCCAAGCACCGCTAATGGCACTGGGCACGTTGCAAGAGGAACATACCCCAGGCAGCAAAACAGAGCATTACGGCTCTGCCTATATATTTTGTACCCTGATTTTACCATATATTATGACTCCTCCCCTGAGCTTCTAGGATACCTATTATGTCACTATCCTCATTTAATACTAAGTATTTTAGTTCACTCCTATTGGGGTTTAGGCTTCTAGCACTTACATGCAAGCACTTCCAACACTTGTCAGTATCTAGTTGCTTTCCTTCATGTGATGTAGCTGCATAGGATTCTCATTCATTTGGCTGTTTCTTTTCAGTTCCAGCCTGTGCTTTATTAGCAGCCATGCTCTCATGTTAGGAAGCCTAGGAGCCCCTTTAATAACTCTTCCCCTGCGGGACATGACTTACACTTACCTGTATATATTTTCCTCCCATTCTGTAAGGCCCCCCATCTTCACAGCATCTAATAAAGTGGAATTTTCTCCCACGAAGGCACATGCAACAAATACATTTGTTAGCCTTCAAAGAGCCAGAGGTCTCCTCGTTTATTTTGCTGAACTAGACTAACACGGTTACCTCTTTGGAACTTGTCCTCCATACCCATCAGCTTTCTCTTAGATGCCAACTTTGGGAGTCCTCAGGGACCCAGTACCCACTGAAAAAATAGTGAGTGCCCAGCATCCATTGGGAGAAAAAAAACAAAACAAAACAAAACGAAACAAAACAAGGAGTTGTGTGGCACTTAAAGATTAACAGATTTATTTTTCGCATGAGCTTTCGTGGGAGAAAATCCCACTTCATCAGATGCTTCGAAGATGGGTGAACTTACAGAATGGAATGAAAATAAATGCAAGGGGGTGTAAAACATAAGTTCAGGTTGTACAGTAACAGCAAATCAGAGCAGTTGTTAGGTTCAAACCCTGGGAAGCCTGAAGTCAAATTACCTTTTGTAATGGGAAAAGAGCCCATAGTCTTGATTCAATCTGGCTTTGACAGAATTTAATTTGCATATTAATTTGAGTTCAGCTGTTTCTCTTTGAAGTCTTGATGTCCCAGTCACATCTCTGACAATGGTCATTAACAAATCATTTATTGAGTGATTAGAAAGATGGAAGTGCTCAGCAACTGTTTTGTTTTTTTTTTTGTGATTTCTGATATCAGCTCTATGTTCATTTATTCTTTTGCGCAGAAATCATCCTATTTGTCCAATGTATAAGTGTAAGACAGGCTTAGAAGCTGTGCTTAACAGCTTCTGAATTGACAGGGGGAGCAACTAGTCTGGGTTCTGTATTGGCATGGATACAAAGAGCACAATTAGCTGATTAGCATACTGGATACACTGGGGCAAAGTATACTGGGTAATAGCATATGGGGTTTCTTTTCTCATGAATCTATCAATATCTGTAATTCTACTAAAGGGAAATATAAGATACTGTCTTTGGGTAAAGTGCTACTCCCTGTTTGTTTCAAATCTGTCTGGGTTAGTTAAAGGATAAAAGACACCCTTACTTAGAAAAAAAGTTTGTAAGAAAGGCTTCTGCATATTTTAGCCTGAAACACTGAAAAACAAAGGTGGGAAGTATGCATGGTTTTAATGGTTGAGACAGTATTTGTTTCCTTCTCTATTGTTTCTTGTGTGTGTGTGTGTGTGTGTTTTTTTTTTTTTTTACAAAAGTAGCTATCACTAGCTGTTAAAACCTAAGAAAGCTGATTATTACTAAGCTAGGAAAAGCAATAGAGTGAAGCTGCACAATATGAAGGAGCAGAGGGCACCACTTGCTGACAGCGGATGGAGCTGAGGAGCTGGTTCTAGAGGATGAAATGAGTAATGGGTAGATGGTATCAGTGGACAGCTGGTGTAAAAGACACTCCCTACATACCTTAGGGTTGGTTAGGAGCCTAGTTAGCACTGATTCTCCAGATCAATGCTAGTTTTGTCATTAAATTTGTATGTTCTGTTATGCAGTGTGGGTTATTGGGAACTTTGTTCTATATTAAGTTGCCTAGAAAAGTGATCTCTGTTATTTGTCCTTTCACATCTTTGTTTTACTGCTATTAAAAGCTCCATTTACTACACTCAGACTCATGCTTGTAAATGGGGAAGACTTAACCTTTGTAGTACCCAGGGAACACTGCAGGATTCCCAGAGATCTGGGTGGGGGCTCAAGCCAGTTGGTGGTGCTGCATCATTGGGAAACCCCTAGATATAGAACCCAGCCCTTGTTCTGCCAGCCTGCCCTGGCAGAAGGGTTACATAAGATGTTGGGGCATTTCTGGCACATGATGGCATAGATCACATTAGTAGACTAGCAGGTAAATGAGCCTTTGATGGAATAGCAGGCTTGATTAGGACCTATGATGGCCTCTGTTGTGCAGATATGTGGGCAGACTTGGCAACGTTGTTTGTTGCAGGGGTGTGTGCCTGCTTTAATGTTTCTGTTGTTAGATCTGTAGTTGCTGGTGATTTGTTAACAACCATCGTCAGAGATGTGACTGAGACATAAAGACTTCAAAAAGAAACAGCTGAACTTGAATTAATATGCAAATTAAATTCTGTCAAAGCAGGATTGAATTGAGACTATGGGCTCTTTTCCCATTACAAAAGGTAATTTGACTTCAGGCTTCCCAAGGTTTGAACCTAACAACTGCTCTGATTTGCTGTTACTATATGACCTGATCCTATGTTTTACACCCCCTTGCATTTATTTTCATTCCATTCTGTAAGTTCACCCATCTTCAAAGCATCTGACAAAGTGGGATTTTCTCCCATGAAAGCTCATGCGAAAAATAAATCTGTTAGTCTTTAAATGCCTCACGACTCCTTTGTTGTTGTTTTTTTTGTTTGTTTGTTTTTGTTTTTGTTTTGTTTTGTTTTTTCTGAACTAGACTAACACAGCTATCCCTTTGGAAACTGACCCATTGGGAGGTCGGTCAGGGTGATTAGCTGTTGGTGGTGTCCACTGATCAGCTATTTCACCAGCTGGTTGTCTTGCTTCACTCACCTGGTCACCTCTTCACTGTTTGAGTTAGTCAGGTTAAATCAATCAGCTGTGAATTGTTCTTTTCCTGGGTGGTGCCTCCTGCACAGGGCACAGCTGAGTCATTCTGATACCAAACCCCTGGCAGTCTCAGTCCAGGACCCAGCCAAGGACAGGGCAGGGGCCTAAATCTCAACCCATCCCTTCCTCTGCCTCTTCACTGTAATAAAGAAAAAAACAGTAGCTAAGGTGTTAGGGTTAGGCTGGTTGCTCTGTTGAGGGTTAGTGCAACCTTCTCCAGTGCTTCAAAAAAAATAGAGAGAGAGAGAGAGAGAGAGAGAGAGATTAAAATTAATCCCCAACTCCAACAATGAGGTAGCTGGAGACCCAGGATAAAGGACTCACAGCAAAGATTGCTCAGAGTTACCATCCCCCATTAAACTACAACTTAGAATAAACACAGTAATGAACTTTATTAACTACTAACTTAAGAAATCTTATTGTAAGAAAACAAAATGAATTTAAATGAAACAGTCCTCACATAAACATGCTGAGATAGAAACCCAAGGGTCCCATAGTTAAGGTGGAGTCACTCACATCTCAATTGCAGCCTCTGTTCAAGTCCTTGAGCTGCAAGAACCAGCAATCCACTTCTTTGTTTGCAGTGATCTTAATGTAAGGCAGGCTTAGAAACTGTGCCTAACAGCTTCTGAGGGGGGCATCTAATCTGCATGGGTTTGGTATTTCCATGAGCACAAAGAATATATTAGCATAAATACACTATAGGTGCATGGCAACATGGGTAATGGTATTTGGGGTTGATCTGATCACAAAGCTGTCAATATCTGTAATTCTACTGAAGGGAAATATTGTCTTTGGAGATATGCTACTCTCTTATTGTTCCAAATCTGTTAGGGTTAGTTACAGGGTAAAAACTACCCTTGGCTAAAAAGAGACTTGTAAGAGAAGCCACTGACTGTTTCAGCCTGGAAAGCTGGTGGTGTATGGTTATAGCTGTATTTGAGGTGTTTCTCTCACCTCTCTGTGCTCTCCCTTGGTTCCTCTGTTAGATCTTGCTGGGCTTATTTTGAGGTTGGTTTTTAGTATTTTAATAGAAGTAGCTGTTTTCAGGTACTCAAGGTTTAAGAGTTGAAACTACTGAAAGAGGCAAACTCTTTGTCTGAGCTGAAATCAATGAAGAGAAGTAGAAGATGAAGTAACAAGTGGATGATGAGGGTGGCCAGTGGTGAGCTGGATGGTGTGAATGACTAGTAGGTAGAGCTGGTGAACAGTGAGAGCAGCTAGTGATGATCTGGGTGGTGTGAGTGACCAGTGGATGGAGCTGGCAGACAGCAGGTGGAGCCAAGGGAATGGTGCTAGTGAATGGAATGAGTGACCAGTGTTTGGTGCTGGCAGACAGCTGATATGAAAGACACTTCCTACATGCCTTAGGGTTGGTTGGGGGCCTAGTTTGCACTGATTCTCCAGATCATTGCTGATTTTGCTAGTGAGTTTACATTTGCTGTTGTGATATGTGGAATCATGTTGGAAGCCTGATTAGCACTGATTCTCCAGATCAGTGTGCATTTTGCCATTAAGTTTTGTATGTTCTGATATGTGTTGTGGGTTGTTGGGAACCTTGCTCTGTAGTGATTTTTTACATCAGTGCTGATTTCTGTTATTTGGCCTTCTACATTCTGGTTTTAGTACTATTAAAAGTTCTGTATACTACAGTCAGACTCATGCTTGCGAGCGGGAAAGCATTACCCTTTTGAGGTGCCCAGGGAATAGTGCATAATTTCCCAGAAGACTGGGTGGGGACTCAAGCTGGTTGGTGCTGTAACATTACATGGAAACCCCTAGATATAGAACCCAGCCCTTGTTCTGCCTGCCTGCCTGGCCCGGCAGAAGGGTTACATTAAGTAGGAATCCATGCAGACTTTTCTTTTCTGCTGGAGCCAGCAATATGCAGTCAGCATACTGGTTAACCAGCCCTCTGTCACATAAGACAAAACTCTGCTACAGAATGCTCCACAATAGGGAGAAAACATCTTGCTGTCCATTTCAGGCTCAGCTTTTCCCAGTCACACACTGACCACAGGGATTCCTCTCATTGCAACTCTGTACGGCTGCTCCTCTCTGGCTGCTGTTCTCAAAGCATCTGGCCATAGAAGCAGTAGAAAACCTTGTGGAGCATGCTTCATGCAACCATTCACTCAATTTCCAGAAGCTTCTGGATCTGAGCAGCCAAACCTGCCCAGCAATATAACCCAGAGAAGAGATCCCTATGAGAGAGAGAGAGCTCCTTTTTAGTCATATGGGTTTCATTAGCACACATCTCCGCTACTCCCTGCTGCTCACCTGGAGGTAGGGTCACCCTGCTCATTGCCTCCCTCCTCTTACCTGTAGTGATTTGTGCCTGCCTTCTTCAGTAACAGTGTATGTGTGTATGTGTCTGCAGTGCCCAGCCAGGCTCCCTTGGATCCAGGAGTACTGCTAACCCAGAAAAAGATCGAGGGCTCGGTCCTCTGACATTCGGGAATCTCCCACTGCCACTGCAGCCGCCTCCGTGGCTGGCCAGGCGGCAGACTCAGGACTTGGGTGCTGGGACTCAGGGCTCCAGCCCCGCAAGCCCGGCACCAGTGATGCCCATGCTTGGATCCCAGGCTATCCAGCAGAGGAAGCCTGACAGAGCCAAGACTAGAGCTAGGACTTGGGAGAAGGCAAGGCCATAACTACAGCAGGGCAAATGGGGTTTTGCCCCAAGTGTGCCAGAACGGCTGCACTGAACTGCTCCATTAAACGGTGCTTTCCAAGCTGCTAGGCCAAAGTGCTGCTAATTACAAGGGGTCCTGAAACAGTGTTATGGCTCTGGAAGGGGGTGGTGTGCTATAGGGATGCTTGCTGGAAAACTGAGCATCCTGAGCCCCAGCTTGCTGCCTCCTGACCCTGTAGCCCATGGACTACCCAGCCCTCACAGTCCTGGTGGTAGCAGGGACAGAATGAGACAGCTTAGATGGGGCTTGTGCCGTGGCACAGCCTGCCACCTCTTTCTCCTGTGCACCTCTGTGGGGGGTAGACCTAGGGGATAAAGTATAATTTGGTGGGCCCCAGCACCCTACTAATCAGAGGCCCCCCTTCCCATATCATCTGGGCCCCCTTCATGTATGTGGAGGTGCCCGGTCTGGGCCCACATTATCCCTAAATAGGAATTTGCAGCCACTTCTTAGTACCACATGCATCAGTTATCACATCATTCCTCACATACACCCTCCAGCTACACACACACGCGTGCTCTGCCCCCTACAACATACAAACACACACCCTGCCCCCCACAACTCTCAGTAGCATTCATTGTTCCCCAGCACCTCCCTGGAGCCACAGCTCATCTCCCCCAGCAGCCCCCCCACCCACAGCTAAGGCCCGGCTCTGACATCCCCAGTGACCCACTCCTACAGCTTGGCTCCAGCCCCACTCCCACCCACACTGAGAGCCCCAGATCCCTGCAGCTGTACCACGGCCATCTACTGCAACCCTATCACCTTGAGGGGAGAGGGAGCCTTGTGAGATGGGCAGGCGGCATGGCTTGGGCTTGGCCCAGCAGCGAGGCTCGGTGCGGCTTGGGGCAAGACCCAGAGCATGGCACAGTTTGGTTGGCATTGCGCACCCCAGCCTCAGCCACATGACTTGGGGCCCAGACCAGGGCTCAGCGTGGCTTGGGTGCAGGCAGACTGGGCTCGGCATGGCTTGTACTCAGCCTGGCCCAGGGTTTGCCTGGCCAGGTCTGGCATGACTCTGGCCTGCTCCAGCCTGGCATTGCAATGCCCCTGCTAGCAGGATGCTTGTGGCGTTTTGTTTCCTCTGAGGGGCCCAGCCTATTGCTCACCTAGACCCAGTAAGCAGGGCATTGCCATGCCTGGCCCCTCACCAGCCCTGCAATGTGCTGTGTGACTGCCCACTGAGGCTGGCAGCCAATCTGCACTCAGCTGGCTTCTCCGAGACACCCCATCACAGGGCAGGCAGTTCTGTCTCATTTCACCAGCTCAAAACTGGATTAAAGTAAGGAGAAACGCACTGGAATGATGCTTTCTTCTAATTTTAGGGGCCTTGGAACACTTGGCCCCCTAAAAATAGTGGGCCCTGGAATGCTGCATTCCGGCTTCATTTTCTATTTTTAGGGGCCACAGAACGCTGTCTGCCTAGAAACGGTGGGCCCCAGAACAGCATTCCGGTGCTTTCCCCCTTATTTTAACCCCTGGGTGGACTGGGAGGTAGGGCACTTGGCAGCAAAACAAAAGTTAGCACCCATGTTTTCCTCTGCCTCAGCCCTCAGTTTAAAAACTTTATGGCCACTTGAATTTTGCATGCCAGCCCAGTAGTCTGTTTCTGGTTTGGTTTAGGTGGTGCTCATCTGTCCTGTTAAGGCTTCTCCTTTTACAGAAGGTTTTACAGTTCCTAATAACCCTAAGCCATTCCTCCTTACACAATGGCTTGACCCATGCATTGACCCTGCAGCTCTGTCTGTGTGAAAACGGCTGCATTTCAGAGAATGCTGCCAGCTTCACCTTGTTAGCATGGGGTTGTGTGGCCTCATCTGTTGTCAAGCAACAGCAGCTGCTCTGCAATCTCTCCCAGCAAAAAAGGTTTGTACTGAAGCAAATATGACTGTATATTATATATATTTCCAGCCCAAAAGTCCTCACTACGCCCCCGCCTTGACAGCTCCTGTGCTGTATGGCACAGACGGCAGTTTAGTGGAATCCAAAGTAAAATGTCATGGCTGTGATAACAAGAGAAATAAAACCAGCGCAATTCACCAGTGAATTCCCTGAATAAACCCAGCTTTAAAAGCATGAAGCGGCGAGTGCTGTTGGCAGCTGTATCCTCAGCCAGGTTCCAAGAGCTTGAGTTTCAAGCTGTCTAAATGGCCCACCACCATACAGCCGCTTGAACTGAGGCCTGAAAATTACTTTGATCTCACATGGTGCAGTGGGAGTAGCAATAGGGAAGAGCTTCTGGTTGAAGACGCATCTCCTCTGGGCTTTAAGCCAGCTGAGTAGAGAGTTCCTACCTCTCTAGCATCCTGCAGCTACTGCGTGCACTGGGCTGGAGGGGGGGACAGTCAAACCATCTTCTGCTTGGCAGTAACCCATCAAGAAGCAGCTTCATTAGTCAGGGCAGATGTACACTACTGGATCCCCCAATTGGATGCCAGGAGGCACTGCTGCCAGCTGTGTCACTCATACAGAGCCATAACTATGGTGGGGTAAATGGGGCAAAGACCTGGGTGGGAAATTTTAAAGGGTGGCTGCCATACCCTTCCTGGCCCGGAAAAGGAATGTTCCTTAGAAACATTCCTCCTGGAGCCAGGCAGGGGCTGGGGGAGTTTCTCCCACCCTTCCCCGAATCCCTGGCCACTCTTTCCCAGCAGAAGAGGAAGCACCCCTCGCCAGGTCTCTGGCCGCTCTGGCGTGGCGGCAAGGGAGGCACCCGCCACTGGGTCTCTAGAAACTTTCCTCTGGTGCAGAGGGAGTTACCTCCATCCTATTGGGATGGATCAGGTTCCCGGCTAGATTGGAGTTCGAGGGGTGTGCCTTTCCTGCTTCCTGCCCTGGGCGCCAGAAGCCATAGTTACAGCTTTGGTCCAGACAGTCTAAACTTCTGAATGCCCTCATGTCATGGCATTTACCAGCATGGCTGGTGTGATGAAGTAAGAAAACCTCTTGGGTTACTGTGGTTCTTCTTTTCTGTTCCTGTTCTTTGGTGATGGTATTCTGGTGATGGGACACAGGGGTGTGATAACTATAGGTACCACTAGGGGGGAAGAGGCTTTAGTGCGACCGTACCTGGACCCCCTGGGGGTGACAGGTTGTGGCCGGTTTAGACCAGGGGCAGGGCAGCTGGATAGAGAGGAGAACAAAGGGGAGAGAAGAAGGAAGATGGAGGTTGGAGGGGCAGGACCTCCGGGGCTTGTCCTGGGGGTTTACTATCTGCCCTCCTAGATGATCTGAGAGCCAACTGTCCTAGCGGCTGTGCAAAGTGGATTGCTAATAAACCCTCTGACTGCTACACTGGCTGAGTGTCACTGCTGATTGGGACGCCTGGGACCCTCGTAGGGGGAGGAACCCCCCCCCAAGGGAGACCAGACAGAGCAAGGATCGGACTCTCTGGGCCTGGATTTGGGAAGCTGGCTACAGGTAGCGTGGAGACCCTGGTGAATGGGAGAAAGCTCCACAGTAGCAGAATCCCTGGTGGGCTGTGAACAGAGGGGATCCAAGAGGCTTTTCTGGGTTCTCCGTGACAGCTGGTCACAACTCTCTCTGTCAGTCAGAGCTACTTCCTGGGGGAGTAATGCCATCTTTCCTGTGCCAGCCAAGGAGAAAGCACAGGGCAGGTCCTGGCACCTCATACATGCCCCAACTCCAGCATAGGGTATGAATCCAGCTACCAAAACCCCACTGTAATTATAGGAGTGCTAGCTAACCTCTCCAAAGAAGGCTAAAGCTCAGCGCTTATGGCCTCACGATCCTTCATTGTCATGGCACCCACTAGCGACCCACCCAGTGTGACCACCCACATTAAGAGGTAGTCAGCATCTGCAGAGTGGTGCCAGGGGCTCATGGCCGGATACCATGACTCTCCGCCTGGAGGCCAGGTTCTCTCTTCCTGGTGCAAGGCGAGGTCCTCGCAAACATCCAGCGAAAGGACCTTCTTGTCAGGAAGTTATGCAGCCACACATGGCCATCTCAGTCTCCACAGCTCTGCACCTCAGGACCAGGCTCAGAAGACCCCTGGACTGGCCCAGAGCTCTTCATCTACCAGGAGCCCATGCAGCCATCCAGTGGATCACCCCAGTCCCCAGCTCACAGGGAGGTTGTTAGGTGTTAGCTGTGTGTTCCTGAGAAATCAGAGCATGGTATCCAGCCTGTGCCTGCCCCCCCCCCCCAATCTCTGCTTGAACTGAAACCAAAAACAGTGAAAAGGAAGTGGGAAACATCTGTAACCCCTACCCCCGGGGTTTTAAGGAGCATGGTTCCTTTAAATCTTTGCCCTATGGGAGAGGGTTTGTGGAGCAAAGGAGGGGGATGGCTTATCTCCCATATTCAAAAGCCATCAGCACGGTAAATGGAGTTTTATTTGCATTGACTATGGAGAGCCAAGCTCCAAAGAAAGAATTGCATTGAGCCCTGGGATTGAAGAAGCAGGAGCCGCACTGAACTCCGGGATTGAAGAAGCAGGAAAGCATTACATGATGGGGGATCTCACACCAAAATGAACAAACTCAGCAATTATCAGACCATTCTAGTCATAAACATGATAACTGATACTCAAAATACTGAGTCTGCCTAATTGTGTTGTGAGCTTCCCTGAACCATTACAGCCAACCAGAAATGTGTATTGGCCATTTAAACAAGTCCTTATAACGGTGGGTTTGAAGGGAATGGCATAAGTCAGCAAACTCCATCTTGGGCCTTAAGACACCATTTCAGGGATCCAAGGTGGTCACATCTCACCTGTCCCCCTCCCTGAGGTCAGTCACATGGGCCATGCATCAGCACATGAGGCAATGCCACATATAAGGAAACAGCCCACATTTAGACCAGGTGGGGTGACAAGCCATGTAAGGTAAACAACCCAAAATCCAGGTTTGTAATTGGCTCAGTGCCAGCATCCCTCAGACCTGACCCCCTTCCTCTAAATTGTACTATATAACCCATGTTATTGTTACCCTCAGGGAGCCAGCTTCCTTAGGGAACTGCTCCACCAGATCTGGTAGGTAAATAAAAGCATATGCTTGTGTGACCTACTCTGCCTCTGTGTGTCTTGGGGCCACTCGGGCTGACTCGGGAAGTGCAAGGGCTTTGGGCTTTTACACATTACTTACCAGTAACTGTCATTGCTTGAGATGGGCTTCTTGGATCCATTCAGTAATAGGTGTTTGATTTCCAGAGCACTGGATTGGTCAGAAAAACTTTTGTTCTAGCCTGTCAGGAGAGGGTAGGCGGCCACCGCCCCCCCCCATGCCACCCAGTGGCTAGATATATGGCCGTCTCCCAACCCTTCCCCAGTTCCTAGGAGTTGCCAATTCCAGATGCGGGGATGGATGGGAGTTACCTGAATGGATCTGAGCAGCCCATCTCAAAGAAGGATGGTTACTGGTAAATAACTCACTGTTCTTCTTCGAGCGCTGCTTGGATGCATTCAGTAATAAGTGACTACTAACAGTGCTGATGGATGGCGGGTGGAGTTGGCTTTTCTGCCTTCGGCGCTGCAACACCCCAGAAAGGTATAGGCCCAACGAGCAAGGTCCTTATATGAACTAAGAGACCAGTTAGGGCTCTTGCCCTGGCAATGGAGTCCTCAAAGTAGGGCGAACCCCGAGCAAGGGGTAGGTCCAATCCACCCAAGCCAAATAGCGCACATGGGTTGGACAGACTAAGTCACCTTAAAGCAGATATTTGCAACAGCGTGACATGACTAACATAGAGGGAAGCACGTTCAGTTGTTGTACTTGAGGATCTAGCTTGAGCTACGAAAGCCAGAGGTAAATCTTCTGGCCACAAGACACTTCAGGATAAACCTTACGAAGAATCCGGAAGCCTTAGGGATATCGGGCTGGTCATAACAGTCACTGCCCACGCAGAGAGCAATAAGAGGGGAGAAGATATCATCCCTCCAACCAGCCATGCAAAGAGCATAGACACATGCCCAAAGGGATGTGTGTAATTGGTATACCATTTAACCTGCAAAGGAAAAAGGCTAGTGGAATTAAGCGAGAAGATTCTAGAGGCAGAAACTTCATGTTGATTAAGGGGAAGGGAATGGAAGAGGTGGTGTGATTGGAACCACATAGCACCTGAGCCCTGCAGACCTTGGGTTGGTCGGGGGCGGAGGGAGGTGGAATGCGACACCAGACCTTCAGTGGTGTTACAGAGCTTTCACCCGGGAGACTTCTTAAGTATCGGAAGAAATACTCCGGACACACAAGGGACTTACAAGCCAGCAAGGTGGGCTTAGGAAGTACTGTTGTCCTTGGTTGTCATATGAAGACTCAGGGAGGCAAACCTTCCTGCTATCCCATCCACTTCCTCCTAGGATTCCACTACCAGGAAGACCACATGGAAAAAAATGGGTGGAGTGATTAAAGCAGAGATTGCGATGCCTCCAATTAGACGCCTAGTTGTGACAAGCTGGAGGCCTATGGAATTAGAAGATATATTGATTTATATGACCCTGCCTGTCTGGGGCACCAGCAGGTGTGATATGGGTGCCTAGCTATGACACAACTATGTGCAAGTCAGGGATGCAAGCTCGTTAGAGGGGAAAACTGACCCCTCTGAGTGATAAGGCTTAGTCAAGAAGGCAGTGGTCCTCTGCGAAGACCATCTGGTGGAGATATGGTGCTCACAAGGCATAGTCAGTGATTCCGCAGGTGTACCCTGGATATTTGGGAATCCGAGAAGGGTGACCTATGTTGCTATCCGGTCTTACCCGGGATAGAATTTGATCATGGGAAAAATAACTGTTTCCCAATTTTCCATAGAAATCAGACGTCAGGATTGGTAGATTATGCTTTGAGAAGTAAGCAAACAGAGAAGGCTTAACAATCTCCTATGGTGGGAGTGTGATGCAAGTTCTACCAATGGCTTCCGGACATGAAGGAGGTCCTGTGGGGGAAGATGAATTTTGCCCATAGGGAATCCAGGTGACAGTGCCCTGGGCTAGCCCTAGGCGACCATAGATCTCTGGTCGTCCCCAGGGGAGAGAGCAAATTAGGATATAACCCGGATGGGTGATGGCAGCAAGTCTGTCAGTGAGCCATCGCTGCTGGACAGGCTAAGGGATAATTGGGGGGGCATGAGGAGGGTTTCCCCCCACTCTGACAGAAATGATGGGGGTGCGAGAGGGTGGTATTACCTCTTCTCCTGTGAATCCTGCTGACCTAGTTGAATATAGGTCAGGTATTTAAAGTTGCCACTTCAGGAATGGGAAGTGGGAGGGGACCCCGCTTCAGGGTGGGGGACACTCCATTCAGGGAACCCAAGCCCCTAGTGACTGTGATTACAGATGCTTCTGACTCAGCTTTGGGAGGGCTGGAGAAGTACCACCACCTTCCTGGGAGAGTGAAGCCTAGTAGGGACTCCTGATCAAAGATATTCTGGAAAGATATAAATCAGTCCTGGAGAGACAGGTTGAGTTCTAGACCATTACAGGTTGGTTTCTCCATAGGGAAGTGTGGGGGGGGGATAAGGAACAAGGTAGAGATTCATGAGTGACTCTGCCTTAGTAACCCCCTCCAGGGCCCAGAGCAGTGGGCAGTAAATGATACTGAGCGTCGTGCTCCCATCTAACAGGTGGGATAACTAAATAGAATTTATAGTTCTGGGGACATCATTAAGGACCTACTGGGACCGACTTAGGTGCACGCACCTACTGGTTTTGTAGGGGTGGGAAATGTGTCTGGAGGGTCCCTCCCAAGCTCAAGGTACAGCAGCAGGTCCTACCCCTTGTGGGGCAGGCGACAGACTGGCAAAGGGGTTTCCCAGTCATCTGTTGGGCACACGCGTCTCCGCAAACCAGAGGTATTTGTTGCTTTGACTAGAGCTACTAGGTGGTTCGGCCTTGGCTCAGTGAAGGTCTTAGGAGTGGGAGGGATCACTGGCCGAGGCAATACCCAGGGGGCAGATGGGGGCTTTTCTTCCCCTTCTCATATTCTTTACCCGTTCTCTTCCTCCGAGAATAGCCCTCAGGGCAGCAAGAGTAAGGACTGTCTGTGGGAGTGAAGCCACAGTCTCAGTTGAGTCCTTAATGATTGAGGCGGGCTTGGGTCACAGGGTTAATGCAATCCTAAAATCAGAGGAGCAAGGTTAAGACCTGCCTCCCCCCTGTCCAGGTTGTAGAAGTGTGGGTGTGAGTTGTGACGGCCTTAAGGAATTCCCCCTTCTCTAGTTAGAGGAAGGAAGGGAAAGAAATGTTGCCTACCTTCTCAAGAGGTGGGCCGGGGCCATGCGAATATCCAGTCTGTTGAGAGCACATGGTGAGGCAGTCACAGATTAGTTAGAATAGGCTCCTCTTCCCTAAAGAGAAAGGGAGGGAGGGAGGGAGGGTCTCCTGAGCAGGCCCTAAATTGCTAATTGAAATGGGGGGGGGACTAAGTCCCTACGCAAATGTCTTCATGGAAAACGTGGGCAGGGTGGGTCTTGAGCCGTAGGCCTTATGTGGCCGGGGGGGGGGGGAGGAGCCCCGATGGATGAAGGCCAAGTTATTTTACCTCTCCCCTTGGGTCATGCACTGTACCCACTACCGCCAGGGTCTCGGACGGGAACAAGGCTTCACTAGAGAAGGGCAGGTTGAATGCCACCTGTTGCGAAACAGGGATGACCCGGGCTTCCCTGAGCCAGGCTGCTCGATGGATGGTTATGGCTGAGGCCATGGTGCGGGCTGTTGTATCTACCACATCCCGGGCTGACAGAAGAAGGTCCTGGGAGATTACTCTTCCCTCCTCTAGGAATGCATCATATTCTTCCTTTGCCTCTGATGGGAGGAGATGTCTGAACTTTGAGAAGGAATCCCACACATCCAGCATGTATCTGCGGGTTAGGGCCTGGTTGTTTGCAACTCGTAGTTGGAAGGCCAAGGAGGAATAGACCTTATGCCCTAGAAGTTCTAACTACCTTGTCTCCCTTGATGCTGGGAGGGGGTTGCTGGGTGGTTCACCCAGGCCTAACGCCATTTGTACCACATCCCAGGGTGGGCCTGAGTAGTTGATGAGGGAGGGGAACTCTGATCCCGGGACTCTATTCTTAAGGCCAGCCATGTCTGACACCAGGGAAACGGAACCCTGGTTCTGCCATTGGGAGGAGGTGAGGTCCCAGACACTGCGGTGGAGGGGAACCGTAACTGGCTCCGCTGAAGAAAACACCGGCCCAAATAGGTTATCCAAGGGGGGCTCGGAGGATTGTACCTCCATCCCCAAATGGGCTGTGGTGTGGTGCAATAGGTCGAAGTGCACTGATAGGTCGCTTGTATAGGAGCCCAGTACCATGGAGAGAATGGTACCAGGTGCCCTCAGCGGGACTGATGGAGACGATGTCTCAAGTGGGGACCATTTATGAAGAGGGAAGCGGAATGAGGATGGTGCCAAACCACGGCACGGAGGCCACTTGGAGCCCCTTGACTGACGTTCCACTTGACTTGAGCAACAGAAAATGTCTCATGATCCTTGAAGTGGTACCAGGGATGGCAAAGTTATATGTTGCCGTGGGGAAGGTTCTATTGTGCCCGGCCCCGAAGGAGTAACAGGAGGTGGGACTTGGATGCCCGAGGTCAGAGGGGTGGGATGGAGAGCATTGTCATTCATGATGCACCCAGGCCTTTGATATGAAAGCCAGCTTTCCCCTCCTAGCCAGTACCGGGGAAGGAGGTGTGGGCAACAAAAGGAGTGCCTGTGCGGCCTCCACCACCTCCGGTGTCGTTGGGATTGGGAGCAACCCTGAATGGACTCGTGGCGAGCCCCCACCAGGAGAGGAGGGGTGCCTGCATGAAGTGGCACCGGGGGAGAGGGTGAAGTTTGACCCTGTGTTGCCGAGGACGGCCGGTGCCGAGGAGGGCCCAGCATTGTCGGTATGGGGCTGAATCAAGCCTGCAGTACTGGAGGCGACTCAGAGCGGCACCTGGGTGGCCCCTGTATCATCAGTACAGGGCTGTGGCGAGCTTGTGGTGCCCGCGATGATCTAGAGAGGTGCCAGGGCGAGCCCGGTGCCGAGGTACCAAAGTTGGTACCAAGCTTAGCCTTCTGCGGCCTCTGTCTCAATGGTGCTGGGTTGGTCCCAGTGCCGAGCTGGCTCATGGTGCCGAATGGGCTCCCAAAGCCTTGGGAAAGGAGTGCCAAGCCTGTTCAGAGGCTAGGACATGGCTACTTTGCTCCCTATCCTTGATTGTCCTTGGTTTGAAGGACAGGCATATGGAGCAGGCGGTGACCAAATGATCTTCACCTAGGCACCGGAGGCACTTCCCGTGGGGTTCGTCCTGGGGGAAGGCCTTGCTGCACTCAGTGCAGAGTTTAAACCCTGGCATGGCGGGAGGTGGATCTTGATGTTCCAGCCCGAACGTTGGAGTCCTCTTTGGTGGAACTATTTCCATGAAAAGGTGATCCCAGTCTGGCGTGAAGCTCATACAAAAGTGGACAGGCTGCTTGCTTTTGCAAGGAGTGGATGTTCCAGATCCGACGCGTAAGGCGGAAGAAATGAAACTGGGGAGGGGTCAGGAAGTGGCCATATATACAGCCACTGGGTGGTGGGGGGGGGCGGCCACCTACTCTCTCCTGACAGGCTAGGACAAAAGTTTTTCCAACCAATGCGGCGCTCCGGCACAGAGACACCTACTACTGAATGCATCTGAGCAGCGCTCGAAGAAGAAACATTTACCCATATCCAAGACTGAGTACTGTGTGAGTCCCATGCAAGTCCTGATTGAGTACTGTGTGTCCTGTGTAAGTCCTGATTAGATTCTGTCTGAATCCTGTGTGAGTTTGGATTGAGTCTTGAGTTCTGATGCCTGGATCTAAAGCTGTATCATTTCTACTGGGACTTGGCTTTTCCTCTGCTGATCGCTGTGGGAGGTTTGTTTCCATCCTGCCTCTTACCCTGATCTGCATAACGTGAGAACCTTTCTGCTACACAGAGTGGTGAGACCTCTCCCTCTCTCTCTCCCTTTTTGTTTGATTATGACTCCCTCTCTCATACTGTAGAATCTAGGTAATATTGTAGCTGGGTGTTTTTCTTTCCTTCTATGTTTATTAATGCTATAACTGGGTATTTTGGGGTATTTTCTCTCCTTTTGTAAATTTTATTATTAGTGCAAGTTTTAGATACCTAACAATAAAAATGCTTTTTGTAATCAAGTCAGTTTCCAGACTCTTTTAAGACATCATTCCCTCTCCTTTGTGGTCTTGGTTTCTTTATATCGCTTTGTAGCAACACTTCTATTACCTAGCCACAGATCCCTGTGATGCCCACAACCCTGTAAGGTTGGCTTATTGATGGGGATATTAGCCTGATTGACTCCAGGGGCATATAAGGGTAACAGCTGAAAAGACCTGTTCTGACCCAGCTTGATTGAGTCCAGGGGCATATATGGGCACCAACTGAGAAGTGCTGTGTGACCCAGCCTGCTCAAGATCCATAATCAAGTCTAGTTTGGTGTGGTCCAGGGGCACATAAAGGTAGCAGCAGAGAACTGCTGTGTGATCCAGCCTGTGGAGTTCAGGGACACATAAAGGGTCAGCTGAGAGTGCTGAGAGACCCTGTCCACTCAGACACACCTTGTTAATTGATGAATGTGTATATTGGGGTGGTTATTTGGATTTGGGGGTTGGAAGAATCCATTCCTGGGAAATGAAGGTCCTGCAAGGGTTGCTCCGCTGGGAGAGAGCTTACAGAAGGGAGAAGTGAGCTCCATACAGAAACACAAGTGACACAAGCAGCACGCTAATAAAATTACCATCTTCCACAAAGAGAAAGTAACCCTAATAAATAAGCACACCCTGAGCTGGTGGGTAAAGATGGTAACAAGGTCACCCTCTCCCAGGCACAGCATGCGATGCTGGGAGTGTCCACACCACGGCCAGCTCCCATGAAACATTTGCCAAGGTAAGTTGGCTGCTGTGAAAACAGCTCAGAAGGGATATGCCCAGACCCAGAAGGAATGTTGAAATTTTCCAAAGGGGTAGTGTGGGAGTTTGGAGAATATGGTGTTTCCTCCCACAATCCCCTCATGCTCACAAGTTGTCCCGGGGTGGTGGGCAGCCATGATACATGCCCTGCAGCTCACGGCAGTGCTGGAAATGCTGCTGGGGCCAGCCCCTGCCGAAACACCTGAACACAGCATCTGTAGGCCAGCAAACCCACATGTGAATGATATGTGTGTGTCACTAATGCATGCTGGCTGCAGGCCAGGTAACTCTATAACCTAGGCTAAGTCTATACTTACGGTGGCAAAATCACTGCCATCAGTGTGATCTTCCAGGTTTGATTGAATGGTCTGTGTTGATGCACTCAATTGATCCAGAAATCTCCATAGTAACTCGAGCCCTGGAAATGGAGTATCAGTAAACCGACCAGAAGTCATTTCCATTTGGCTTAGCATAGTGTGTAGGTAGTTTCTTGTAAGTTATCGGGGGAAGATATGCAAGATATTTTATGTATCTTGCATATCTCCCATCAACTGCTTCCAAAAGATGTAACGAGTATAGACTAGGGCAAGGATAAGCAACCTCCGTCATGTGTGCTGAGAGTTGCACCCAAGCCCATTCAGAGCAGCATGCAGTATTCCGCAGCACCACAGAAATTGCCAATTCTGACACTGAAAGCCACTCTGGATGGCTTCCTTCAGGTGCAGCTGTGGATAGGGCTGTCCCCAGGGGGGGTGCAAGGCCAGAGGTCAATCAGCATGAGCAGGGCCCTGCCCCCCCCCCTTGCTGGCAGTTTGTGTGGGCCAGTCCCGCACTACTGCCCTTCCCCTGACCCTAGGGGCGGAGCAGGCTGGTCTGGGGGCAGGGGACAGCACACCTGTGGAGGGAAGCAGTTCAGGCCCCATGCTGCCTTGCTCAAGTCTGGACACCATGGGGCCCAAGGCGATCACCCCTCTCATGCCCCCAGGATGGCCCTGGCTGGGGTACCGGTGGTCCACCCATGCCTATGCCTCAATATAACGGAGAAAAAAGCTGCCCAGAGTGGCTTCTCTCTGCAGTGTGATACTCCCCGAAGGAGCGACTCTAGGAGGTCTCTTTCTGCAGCATTCCTGGAAATCCCTGAAAAGAGTCACTTCCTTTTGTGGCATGCCTGGAGACCCATGTCCCTAGGCACACCATCAAGATGAGCCACTCTGGGTGACTTCTTTCTGTGGCATGCCTGGGAAGAGCTCCCACTCCAGCCGTGAGGGCTGCTGAATTTTCAGGCATCTGTCACATTTTTTTCAGCAGAGGGCTGTGGGCTAATGTACTAGTCCTCATACAGCTCTGTACACGCCCTCATGATAATCTGAGTTTGAGACCCCTGGTTTAGACATACCAACATGTAATAAAAGGCTCTGGCCTAGGGAGCAGCCTCCTCGTCTCTGCTACTTCCTTGTAATGTGCTCTTGGGCATACGTCCCTTGAATCCCCCTCTAGACTTGGCCGTTCTGCTTGTTCCCAGCTGCAGAAGTTTAGTAAAACAAGTGGGTGCTAAACAGGGGTGTAGCCACCCCTGTTTTCTGGCAGGGGCCTTGATTCTCCAGGGTGGCCTCAGCCAGTCCTGCTGCTTCAGTTGTGAAGCAGTAGATTGGCTTAACAAGACTCTCACTCCACTTTTTAGGAGGAGTTAGTCCTGCAAATAGTGTAGTGTGTAGAACACCTGCATTACATGCAGAAGGGTCTGGGGTCAGACCTCAGGTGTTAGACTAGATAATCTGATAAGGTCCCTTGCAACCCTTTAATTGTGCTCTGTTCTGATCAGCTTCAGTCATTTTCTCCTCAGCCATTCTGATTGGGTCTGGAATCTTTCTAATTAGCTTGTTAAAAATGAACATTCTGGGGTTTACTACAATTGCTAACTGCTCCTGTGCCTCCAATCCAGCCTGCTGACTCCAGCATACCTGGCTCCTTTGTGCTGAGGCTGCTTCCATCTTCAAGAGTGGTTTAATTATATGAGCTTCCTTCCTCTGTTTGCTGAGTGCCTTATGTATTCCTAACGCTCCCTGGAAATCCCCCTCCATAGCTGCTTCTCTGGTGTCGTCATTGCTGATTAGAAACAGTTCCTTTATAATTTATGGAGATACTTGCATTTGTAACCCATGTGCCTAAAAAGTTGCAATCTAGTTTAGGGAGCCCTTATGGCTGGGTTACGTTGCTGGGCAGATTTTGCAGCCCAGAAACCAGAACCTTCTGGTGAGAGGGTGTGGGAGCACATTGAGCATGCTCCACAAGTTTTATTGTTGTGTTGGAGTTGTATGCCCAGGGAAAAGCCTGAGAAGAGCAGCCTGGAGAGGAGCAAACAGAGAGTTGCAGAGTACATGTGCTAAGGGACTCAGTGAAAGGAGCTGAGCAGGAGTGGACTGCAAGATGTTTTCTCCCTGCTTTGGACTGCTTTGCAGGGAAGTTGTCTGCAATGGAACTGAGAGTTGGATGGCCAGTGACCTGATTGCATGGTGCTGGCTACACCGGAGGAAGAAAGGACTGCACAGCATCTGCCTGAAGATTCTTGCAGCTAGAGAGGATGAGGATTGCTTATGTTCTGCATTTAAGCCTCAAGGACTTAAAAGACTGCAATTGAGATAAGGGTGACTCCACCTGAACATTGGGACTCTTGGGTTTCTTACTGTTTTGTTTAAATGTATTATGGTTCCTTAGGATAAGGTGTGTTTAGTTAGTTAATAAAATTCATTGTATGTTTATGCTGAGTGGCAGTTTATTGTGGGATGCAAACTCTGAGCAGGCTTTGCTGTGAGTCCTTTTAAGAACTGGATCCTGGCTCTCCAGCTGCTTTCTGCAGGGGTTTCACTGTGAGGCACTGGAGAGGGTCAGGTGAATGCATTTCAGCCCACCCTAGCAGGTTACACATTGCCATCCAGACCTAGTTTGTCGCTCGCTTTCTCCTTTTATGAAGTATGTACATGTCACTGCCTCCTCCTCACTTAGTTACTTGCAACCTCTTTGAAAATTCCAGGAATGCTAATAGCCAGTGACTATTTCTTTACTCTTTATAACTCTTTCATATGGTGCTTTGCAGTATTTGAAAGGGAGTTTGTACAGCTTTCCCATTGCATTGGTCACGTGGGCAGGACAACACCTTCCCATTTTGATCCACTTAGGGCAATCACTTGGCCACAGCATCAGTTACTTTCCTCCCCTCCAAGAAGGGGCGTTGCTGGCACCTGGCACATTGGGCACATGACCCGAGTCTCAGCGCTGGTGCCTTGAGTGTCCAGGCCAGCCCCATCCCAGACTGGGGACCCTGGCTGGGGTGCGCTCTGTAGCACCTGCTTCTCCTGGCCCCGGCGCCAGCCATGGCTGGGTTTTGAGGCCAGGAAACACTCAGCAGCACCTGCCTCTCCTGGCCCTGAACCCGGCTGGGGATCTGGGGCCAGGCTGGAGGTGGCAGGAGCCCAATGAATTATTGGGCCGGGGCGCCAGAATGTGACCAAAGGGGTGTGGCCTGGGCCCAGGCGGTGTGGCCTGGGCCCATGCCCTGGGTCTTTTCCAGGGCCAGAGACGTTCCTGCATCCAAGAGGTGTGGCGGAAGGGCATCTCTCTGTCTGACACCCTCTTTCAACTTACTTTTTTCGCTGTATCCTTGGTGGCTGAATTTGCTATGGTGCCATGAGTATACCAGATCCAGCTCCAGTGGTCCAATGTCCTGGGTCTGACAGTGATTGGTACCAGCTGCTTCAGTGAAATGCACAAGCACCATTCATCAGCAGCGATGAGAGACATCACCAGGAGAAATGTATTCTTCTTTGACCATGTCTAGGATACATTCAGAAACAGGTGTCTCCGTGCCAGAGCGCTGGATTGGTAGGAATTTTTTGCCCTAGCCTGTCAGAAGAGGTCAGGCGGCCACTGTTCCCACCACTACCCTGTGGCTATATATGTGGCCACTGCCCAGCCCCTCCCCAGTTTTCATTTCCTCCACCTTTGCGTCAGTTGTGAAACTGCCCGCTCCTTGTGCTTTGCAAGCAGCCTGTCCTTCCCTCACTTTATGAGCTTTTTGCCCACTGGGAGCACCTATTTCTGGATGTAGTTCCACCAAAGAGGGTCTCCCCGTCCAGGCTGGAACTTCACGCTACTCCATCATCCACCATTCCAGGGTTCAAACCCTGTGCTGAATGTGGCAAGGCCTTCCTGCGGGACAATCCCCATAACAAGTGCTTCCGGTGCCTGGGCAAAAGCCACCTGGTCACTGCGTGCTCCATCTGTCTGTCCTTCAAGCTGAGGACCATCAAGGACAGGGAGCAAAACCACTGTCCCCTGGCCTCCGAGCAGGCTCGGCAGCACTCTCCCGGGGCTTCGGGACCTTCTGCGGCACTGCGTGCCAGTTCGGTACTGGGACACGCATAGCACCGTCCTGACCGGGGCCACAGGACCAGCTTGGTACCTTCTTTGGTACCTCGATGCCGACACAGTCCTGCATCCCCAACATGGGGCCCTTCCCGGGACCAGTTGGGGTCAACCCCGGTACCAAGGTGCCAACATAGTCTCAAGTCTTCGACATGGGGCTCGCCCCTGGGGCCGATCAGGTTCAGTGCCAATCCTGACAACCCTGGAGGCAGTGAAGGCTGCCAGGGCACTCCTTCTGTTGCTTACACTTCCCTCCCCAGCGCCAGTTAGAAGGGGCAAGCCAGCCTTCATGTCGAGGGTCTGGGCACAACACAAACAGCACCACTCTCCTTCCCCACCACCGGGCCTGGCCTCCGAAGCTCTGGAGCCCATCACCACCCTGAGCCCCGCTAGTGTGGAGCTTCCCAGTAGCAACATATCATCCTGTCATCTCCAGTACCATCCTGTGGGTCACGAGATGCTTCCCCCTGTTCCAGCCCAGGGGAAGGGGCTTCAAAGGGCTCTAAGTGGCCTTGGTGCCGGGCCTCAGCTCCATCGGCCTTCCAGTACTGCCCTCATAAATGGTCACCACAAGAGACCCCTGAAACCATGCCAGTACCACCCCCTGCACCGGAGAGAGTCCTAAACCTGGTACAGTCTTCTTACATGGGCGATCTCTCGGTGCATTTTGATTTCCTGCACCGCGTCTCAGCCCACATGGGGATGGAGATCCAATCCTCTGAGGCACCCGCTGATATTTTATTCGGTCCTGTGTTCTCCTTGGCTGAACCGGTCACGGTTCCCATCCACCCCAGGATTTGGTACTTGGCTTCCTCCTGCTGGCAAAACTCAGGGTCCATCTCCCCAGTCTCAGACACGGCAGGCCTCAAGTACAGGGTCCCAAGGTCAGAGTTCCCTTCACTTGCTCACTACCCAATCCCACCTTGTGCTGTGGTGGAAGCGGCCTTGGGGCCAGGACAGACCTCCCACGATCCCCTCTCGACATTGAGGGATGCAAGGGAGTTGGAACTACTAGATAGGAAGGTGTACTCCTCGACCTTCCAGTTGCGGGTCACGAGTAACCAGACCGTAACCAGCAGGTATGTGTTGGATGTGTGGGAGGCATTAAACAGATTTAGACACCTACTTCCACCAGAGGCCAAGGAAGAGTATGATGCCATCCTGGAGGAAGATAAAATAGCCTCCCAGGGCCTCCTCCTGTTGGCATGGGATGTGGTGGATACAGTGGCCCGCACCATGGCCTCATTGGTAACCCTGCACCGTGCAGCCTGGCTACGGGAGGCCAGAATACCCCCAGCCTCTCAAGGGTTGGCCCTCAATCTCCCCTTCGGGGGTGACAGCCTCTTCCCCCCAGAAACATTGGCTGTCTTGGGTACCGCCCATGGTCCCTGGGGGGAGTTCAAATACCTTGGCCTCCTTCCAATGGGACACCTACTATGTCCTTCGGCCCCATTGAGCCCAGAACAACCTGTCACCCCTGCCCCTCCTCCCCGTTCAACAGCTACTGGTGAGGACTCAATCCTCACCACCACAACTTCAGTTTGAACCTCATCTGGGGGACCTTCCAGAAAAGGCTCTTCCCCCAATCCATTTCCGGGGAGGGATTCCATCTGGCCACTCAGCGGTTTCGATGATACTCCCAACCCTGCTGACAATCACCCAATACCAGGCCATGGAGTGCAGCATCTTCGGAAATCGAGACTCTTACAAAGGACAGCTGTCCCAGTTCCCCGCTGTCCAACAGCTAGCCAATTAGCAGCCTTCTGCCTTGCTGGCTCCCCATGAGTGCAACCTGTGAGCAAATCACCCTCTGATTGTAGGTAGACAGCTCAGAGTTTAAGTAGCCTCTCCCTTTTTCCAAGTAGGATGAAGGTTCCACCCTTATCCATAGTTTCATTGTGGGCTCTACTACACCCCCCGAGGGGGGCTTGACCCTCTTTACCTCAACCCTCTTGGACCACCATGGTGGTCACAATGGAGACCTCTGGTCCTGTGGGCATCCTGTAGACAAGGTCTTACTCCCGGCGCATTATCATGCCCCCACTCAATGCCCCCCTTTTGCAGCAACTCCTCAAGTTCAAATAATCCTTTTCAATGTGTATTACTTTTGTCAACTCAAAGACTGTTTCCACACGAGTTTTATTTTGAAACAACAGCCGTTGTTTCAAAATAAAACTTGCCAGGTCCACACGACGTTTCGTTATTTTGAAACAATGGGACTCCGTCATTTTGAAATAACAACCATTGTTTTGAAACCGGTAAACCTCTGCTGCTATAGAAATAGCCATTGTTTTGAAACAACAGTGTTCAGACATGTTATTTTGAAAGAGCTGTTCTGAAACAACAGGGCCAAACCTGTTGTTTCGAACCAACGTGTCCAAATGCCGTTGTTTCAAAACAATGGCTATTTTGATAGCGGCACGAGTTTGACCTTCTTCCTCCCAGGGTGCTCAGGGGCCAGGAAGTGCCCTGGAGCCTGGTCCTTCGTGCTGCCAGGCCGAGCACAGCAATGGCAGATGTCCAATGTCCTCACGTGCAGGGGCAATGACGCGGGTCTGTATGGACTATGGAAGAAATCCTTGCCCTCCTCAGAATCTGGTCTGGGGAGGACATCAGAGCAAGGTTCAGGGCATGCCACCGGAATGTAGATGTCTACAGCGACATCACCCAGGCCCTGGCACAGGAGGGCTTCAAGTGCACCACCGAGCAGTAGAGCTCAAAAGTCAAGGGCCTGCACCAAGACTATGCCCAGGCTAGGGATGCCAGGCTCCTTCACGGGGCAGTAGCTGCCACCAGCTGCCCTTTTTTTGAGGACATGGATGCATTCCTGGCCCAGGAGCTGAGGGATCTGCCCCACCATGTCAGGGGCTCTGGTGAGCGTTGCACCAGTGCCACTTCCCCAGAGCTGGAGGGGGCTCCCTCAGAGCCTGAGGAACCCCTGGATGTCAGAGACACCAGCAGGCCCAGCACAACTCCAACTGCAAGCCCGGAGCTGATCTCGGAGGAGGAACCCTGGACCACCAGCTCTGAGGAGCTGCCTGAGGAGCAGGAGGCAGCCGCTTCAGAGGGGACATCGCGCTGGACATCAGGCATCGCAGTCGGTGAGTGCCCCCCCCCCTGGTAGGGAGGCCCAGGAGTACAAGACATGGGTCCTGAGGGAGGCATGGCCCTGGGATGGTGAGGCTTGGGCCCTGGAGGTGGGGTGTACAGGCTCTCTCTTGCATGCAGGTGTCAGGGAGGCATCTGGAGACAGGGTCCCATGCCTGAGCAAGATGGAGGTCCCTCAACATGGGGTGGCAATAGGCAGACTTGGCAGCAGACAGAGCAGAGAACCTACAGCCAGCATTGTTGTCACATGGCCTCGGGAGACTTCCCAGGCCACATGCTGCCAAAGACAGCTCACTACTGTGGGCCACAAGGCCACGGGCCCCCTGAGTGCAGTGTACACAGCACTCACAGATTGGGAATCCTGCTGGCTGTCAGGGCAGGGATGTTTGCAGCTCACAGGTTGCACACACCAAGGCTAGTAGGCTGAGACTCAACTGTTCTCTCTTCTGCCCTGCACCTCGTCCGCTCACCTACTTGCCTTCAGGAGCCTGCTGCTGACCACCACACGGAGGAGGAGAGTGCGCCACACCCAAGATGACATCCTGGTTAGCATGGTCGAGCTCAGCCAGCAAGCCAAAGTAGCCATCCCAGGCCTGGCACATCGAGCAGGGCAGGAGCCAGGATGCCGCTGTCCGGCAGCTCCAGCATGCCGCCAACACCGACGACAGTGTCGTGGTGGCCATGGAGCGCCAGGCAGTGGCAATGGAGTGCAGCGGCGCTCGAAGATCAGGCGACCACCCTTTCCCATCAGGCAACTTCTCTGGAGGGCATTCAGGCCACAGTGCACCACATTGAGGGACAGCTTGCCCTGCAACATTATCCTCAGCCTACTGCTGCCAGGGATCCAGCTGCCCCTCGCCGCCAGCACCCCTGAACCCAGGGTGGCCTTGGAGAGGGCCATGGGGCTGCAGACCATGTCCCAGGGGTGGCTCCCCCCTGATATGCCCCCCCAGTTTTCCCCAAACCCCCACCCCACATGCCCTGTCCCAGTTTTGTGCCCCCACTCAACCCTTCCTGTCTCCCCAGCTCTGCCTTCCCCGACCTCTCTGTTTGTTTAAATAAAAACAGTTCACCCACATTCAGAGTTTGCTGTGTGTTTTATTGGGTTGGGTTCAGGGTGTGGGTGGGTTGGGTGGGGGCTGGTGGGGCAGAATGGGGGGAGCAGGCGGTGTGGTGGGGTTTGCATGGCGATGTGGGTGCCATTTAGTATCCCTCCACACTTTGGAAAGCCCAGGGCAGCAAGACTGGCGATGATGTCCTGCAGCACTCCCAGGGTGACGAGGCATGGCAACAGGACTGTGCTGATGGCGTGGGCAACCTGCAGCGGCAGTTCCCCAACAGTGGACCTTATGACACAGAAGAGCTGGGTAATGGACCTGTGGGACGCGAGAGTGGCCATTTTCCAGAGACCGATGGCCATGCTCTTGTCCACAGGGATGCCTGCCCTCACCACTGTGTCTCTTTGGCGCAGGACTGGCATGAGCTCAGCAATGAGTGAAGGTCTCCCTGCTAACCTAGAGGTTCCTCCTCCAGCATTTGTTGGTCCAGGTTCACTGGAGAACCCGCTCCCCCTAGTCTGTGCTGGTGCCCAGATGGGCTGTGGCACACAAGGGGACAGGGAACTATCGGTGCTGTGAGGGCTATGGAGACAATGGTCTGGGGCACAACTCCAGGCTCATCAGGCTCAGGGAAAGTGTGTCCCACAGCAGGGCAGCACCCTGCAATCTAGCAGCAGGTCTACCAAGTGCACAAGGATGATATGGGAGCTGGGGAGCATCCCTAGCCATCTCTCTTGCAACCTCTTAGGAGTCGTAATGGACAGGGAGGGGAGGCCAGTTCATGCTTTTAGGTGATTGGCTGGCAACCTGGCTGGCAACATGCTATTTTGCTTTGATGGCTTCCCTTAATTTGAATTAAGAAAGTGTTATTTTGAATTAACTTATTTTGAAATAAGGATTTTATTTCAAAATGAGTTATTTCAAAATAACAGTTAGCATGTGGACATAGCCAGAATTTCCTTTGCCAGTCAGGTCCTTCGAACACTCAGCTCTGATTTCTCTGTTCTTGGCTGTCCTAAGTAATTTTGTGCCATTTGCAAGTTTTACCAAGTCACTGCAAATCTCCTTTTCCAAATCATTTACAGAAGTGTTGTATAGCAGGTGTCACCAGGTGGCACTGTTATGAATATGCTGCTTTTGTTCTTTTTCTTAAGTGTGTGAGGAATTTTTCAGTCTTGGGAAGACATGTAATATTGTGGTAAGTTTATGTTATGCTGGACTGTGTGTCCCTTAGAAACAGAGCTGCATGAGCAGGAGAATGTTTTGTTTTCTGCTGTCTGTAGCCTGATCCTTTTTAATGGTTAACAATTGTATGATTGCCAATTGATATAATTTAATAAGCTGGGGGTAATAGGGTCTCATCCCAGAATAAAGCTCCTCAGAATTAAAACTGACAAGTTCAATATCTTATAGGGGACCTCAGGGTCTATGGCAAAAACACTCAACTGAGGACAAAGCAAGGTCTTAGCTATCCTTATTAAAATGCTCAGTAAAGACAAGAAAGCTCCAAGGCACATAAACAAATGGCAGTAATACAATATTAGGATGGCTTTGGTGTCACTCCCACTTTTTGTGCCAGGGTCGCTAATGAAAATGTTGAATAAGGCTGTTTCCAGGGCCATTCCCTGAGAAACTCCACTAGTAATCTCCCTCCAGTCTATCATGCTATTCTGATTTTCAAACAAACAAAGAAACAAACAAATAAACAAACATCCTATCGCTCACCAAAATAAGTGTTGCCTATATTAAATGGCTTAGAAGCTGGTCTACTTATAAGTACAAAATAATCATTTAAAAGGAGAATCAATGGCAGGCTGGATGTTTCTGGTATGGAATTATTAGCAAAATTGGAGAAGGTGAGGATTAATGTAAGAACTAAAAAGGACTTGATTGGTTAAAAGGGAGACTCCAACAGGTCATGCTGGACAATAACTCTCAGGCTGAAGTGAGGGTACTAGTGAAGTTCCCTAGTGATCAGTCATGGGACCAAGATTTAACATTTTCATTAATGACCTTAGAACAAATAGTGGGAGTGGACTAATACAATTTGTGGGTGACACAAAATTGCAAAATTTGCCCATACAGGGAAGGACCAGAATATCCTACATGAAAAAGTAGGTAACCTTGAAAACTGGAATAATAGAAATTAAATGAAATTTAATAGTGCAAAGTGTGAAGTCATGCATTTATGGACTAACAAGAATTTTTGCTATAAGTTTCAGAAATTCATTTGACAGCGACAGGAGGAAAAGGACCTGGATGTATTGGTCAATTACAGGATGACTATGAGCCACCAATGTGATGTGGCCATGAAAGATGCTAATCCAGTCCTAGGAAACATCAGGCCTGGCATTTTCAGTAGAGTGAGGGAAATGTTATTACCATCATACCAGGCACTGTGAGACTTCCTCAGGAATACTGTGTGCAGTACTGGTGTCTCATGCTTAAGAAAGATTAATTCAAAGTGGACCTGGTGCAGCGAAGGGCTACTAGGATGATCAGAGAAATGGAAAACTTTCCTTCTGAGATGAGACTTAAGGAGCTTGGCTTGTTTACTCTAATCAAAGGAAGGCTGAGAGGAGAGATGACTGCTGTCTATAAGTATATCAGAGGGATAAACATCAGGGAGGTGGAAGACCTACTTAAGGGCCAATGTTCGTAGAAGAACAAATGGATTATAAAGTGGACATCAACAAGTTTAGATTTATAGTTAGATGAAGGGTTTTTTAACCATCACAGAGAGAGAAGTTCTGGAACAGCCATCCATATGGAGCAGTGGGTGCAAGAAGCCTAGCTGGCTTCAAGTCTGATCTTGATAAGTTTATGGAGGAGTTGATATGATAAAGTTGCCTACAGTTGCATTTGCCTCATCTGCAACAGTTAGTAGCAAATTTCTCGACTGAGTGATGGGACACTGAATGCTGTACAGAGAATTCTTTCCCAGCTGTCTAGCTAATGGGTCTCACCCACATGCTCAGGATTTGTATTTGGGGTAGGGAAGGAATTTTCCCCAGGTTAAATTGGCAGAGTTTCGCATTCCTCTGTTAGCTGGGGCACAAGCCACTTCCTTGTTTGAACCACTGTAAATGATGGATTGTCTGTAATTTGAAATCTTTAAACCAAGATTTCAGGAGTTCAGTGACTCAGCCTGAGGTGAGGAATCTATCTCAGGAATGGCTGAATGTAGTTCTGTGGCCTGCAACGAGCAGGAGATCAGACTAGCTGATTGTGATGGTCCCTTTTGTCTTGAAGCCTATATGTTTCTGTGACTAAGTCAAATGCCTGACAATCCACATTGATTCTATTAGCACTTTTGCCTTCATGAACCAAACTGGTAATCCCCTCCAGAAACAATCTAAAATCTGTTTGACACGATCTGTTTTCCATAAAATCATAATTAGTATTAATTGGCTGCTAGAAGCAAGGCCCAACTGTCTCTTTTTCTGACAACACCGTAATAACTTTTGAAAACCATATCTAATCAATTCAAAAAGCTTAGGGTACCTATGCAGTATCAAAGGGTAAAGCCCTGTGAATTTTGGTGAAAACCAGAGAAATTGCTCATAGTGTGGGACAGTTTTCCCCAGCAATCACAGTGCCCATTCTGCTTGGAGCAGCCATACGGCTCAAAAAAAAGGAAGAAAGTCAAATATTTGGACTGATGAAATGGAAATTCAGGACACTGTGGTAAAAAGTTCCCAGGACACTGAAACATCCTGTGAAAACCCAGGCCCTTCCCAGCAAATCCTAGGTGTGTGGTCAAATAAATACAGACAGGGTACCACATGTAGGGTGTGAGGATGACTCAGGGTATGTTAGTTCTGCTTTGAGCACTGCTAACATTATTCTGTTACAGGTGTCTATGTGCCATAGCCATGGTTGGCTGAAAGACTTTTGCTATAGCCTGTCAGTACAGGATCAGTGGCCAATGCCCCCTCAGTGCGGCATACCACAGCTATATATACGAAACCTCACCCTCACCCTCTCCAATTCCTTCTTTCCACCCTCAGCAAAGGTACTGGAATAGCCTGTCTTTGCACTCGTGCAAGTGCCTGTCTTTTTATCATTTTATGTTCAGTCTCAAAGACCTCATCATCTGTTACACTTCCATGATCCAGGGAACACCACTGAGTCTACCCAGTGTTTGGAAACCGAATGCCGCACCAGATCGCTGACAACCGTACCCAGCTTTAATACCTGTGTGGCATGTGGCAAGGCCTTTCCTTTGAGCAACCCTCACAAAAAGTGCCTAAAGTGCCTAGGGGAGTCTCATTAGGTGGACAAAAGCTTCATCTGTCATTCCTTCAAATGACAGACCCAGAAGAAAAGGGAGCAGAGACTCCTTAGCATGGCCCTGGAGCAGGCCCTGCCACTGGCACTGGTACAGCCGGGGAGCTGAAGGGCATATCGGCACCGCATTCACAATCTGCACCAGAGCTGCCTGAGCACTGGTCCCCAAAAGAGCTGAAGAAACCCGATTTGGGGTCAGACTTGGCACCAGCACCACATCAACGCCGATCGGCTTCGCCTCCGCCTCCACCATCCTGGGCTAAAGGGCCAAGAGCAGTTGCCAGTGCCCTCAATGCCAGAGGCCTTTGAGGTGGCAAAGGCCCTACTACAACTTCTAACCCTCATGCCGGTGAAGCCAAAAAAATCAGAGTGCAAGCCGGCGTTTTTGTCCAAGGCCTGGGCAAGTGTGGGGTGAGACACTCCACTGAGGTGCTGCTCAGAGGATGAAGGGAGCCCTTCTCCATCACCAGGGCTACCCCAATGCAGGGGACGTCTCCAACTCCTTCTTTCGGAGCTGGAGCAAGAAGAGGAAGGAGAGTACCATACCTTCCCCGCAGAGTCCTTTCCTGAGCATTTCATCCCATGCTCACAAGGGTCTCAGTGCATGAGGCCCAAGTCCAGTTCATCCATGGCTTCCAGCAAAGAGAATAGGCACCAACGTCAACTCCGGTACCAACCCTGTCAGACCTGAAACAAGTAGGGAAGCTTCACAGAAAGCAGTCCCTGATGCCTCCACGATGTGGTGGTTCACACACTGGCTCCTTGATGCAGGCCACCTTGGCACTGAAGTTGGCTCACTCTCCCCTCCCAGCACCAACCAGTGGTGAGCAATGTTCTTGGAGCCATTGGTGCAATTCTGACGGGCACCAGTGGAACAGAGGCAGCTCCCTGGTGCATTGTGAGTCAGCACCATGCTTTTTCAAGGATTGGTCCAGTCAGTGGCTGGACTGGCTAGCACATAATGAGCCCACGACACTGGGCTCTTCCAGACCACCATCATCTAGAGCCTCTAACTCTCCTGGGGCCTCCGATAAAGAGCTTGACCCTGGCACTGGTCACCCTAGCCACAGTACTTTGACTGTTCTGTCATCTTCCTCTCCAGACAAGGCTGCCTATCAGAGACCTCTGGCCCATAGAGATGATCCCTGTGCCCATTAAGACTATGTCTATATGTAGCCCATTATTTTGAAATAACTTATTTCAAAATAACTTATTTCAAAATAAAAAGGTTATTTTGAAATAGCCAGAATCAAAATAACAAAAAATCCAGTCAAAATAAGGGGAAAGCTGGAATCTAAATAGCACGTCCAAACCCAGGACTTGCTATTTCGATTTATGGGAAGGGCACCATGGGAGGTGTGGCAACATGGCCCCCTCCCTGGGCCATGTTGGCAGCCATACTGCCAGCCAATCCTATAAAAGCTGGCCCCGACTGTAGTGATATGCTTGTAGAAGGTTGTGAATTTAGACACACTCCCTAGCATGGGCCACTGTTGTGTAAATTGGGAGATGTGCCCCAGAGAAGATTTAACATGGCTGCTCCCAGGTACATACTTGGATACCTGTCTGTATGATTAAAGTTCTATTCCTCACTCATTCAGTAGTATCGTCTTTAATGAATCCTCAAGATCATTACATGGTGTCAGAAGATGGTGAATGAGTTTGGAAACTAAAAAAAAAGAAACGTGGAGGAAAATTCCTGCATTTGCACCTGAAAACAGCAAAACACCAGGGATCGCTGAAAACAAAGAAAGCCTTCAGCAAGTAAGTGTAAGCTCTAAACATGGATGT
>ML682007.1:37388726-37408527 GCA_007922195.1 Podocnemis expansa | reverse complement strand
CCCCGCGGCAGGGAAAAGCCGCGGCCCCGCCTCCCTGCCCCGGGCTTTGCCGCCAGCCCTGGCGGCAGGGAGAGCCGGGTGCCCCCGGACCCCACTGTGGGGGTGGGCAGCAGCCCCGGCAGCGGGCAGAGCGGGGAGCCCCGGCACCCGGCCGCCGGGCTCCTGAGCACCCCAGCGGCGGGGAGAGGGGGGGCATCAGCGCCCCTCCGCAGGGCTCCCCACTGGTCTTGGGGGCAGCGCCCCGGTGCCCTGCAGCTTGTCTCCCCTCAGCACCCTGGACAGGGTGCTGAGGGGGTGGCTCTTCCTCCCAGGGTGCTAAGCACCCTGGGAGGAAGCTCAGCCAGTTATTTCGGAAGGGCATGTCCACTTGGCATTGTTTCGAAACAACCGTTTCGAAACAACGCTCTTTCGAAAGGCAACGAGGTTTAGCTTCTTTCGAAAGGACCACGGCCATTTCGAAAGAAGCGGTTTGCTTCTTTCGAAATGGCCGTGTGTCGTGTGGCCATGCCATTCCTTATTTCGAAACAACCTCTGTTGTTTCGAAATAAGGACTGTGAGTGGACATACCCCAAGTTAACATTCTGTCTGCACGAGATTATGAGAGACTGAGAATAAGACCCAAGCTGGGACCAACAAACATAAAAGTAACTGGGTATTCTGAAACAAATATACCTATGCAAGGACGCTGCTTCGCTAGTGTTAACCATAAGAACACCATGTACAAGCTGCCTTTCATTGTAGTGCCACAGGAGGTGACACCAATTTTGGGTCTAGCCACCTGTGAGAAACTGAATCTGATAAAAAAAGGTGCTCTAACTACAAGATAGGACTGCATCTGTCTGTGAAGCACTCCTTGAAGAATATCAGGACCTGTTTCAGGGATTGGGTTGTTTGCAAGGAAAACATATAATCCACATAAACGAGATCCCTCCAGTTATTCATCCATGTAGAAAGGTGCCATTTGCACTCCGTGATAAATTCAAGGCTGAGCTTGAAAGGATGGAAGCATTGGAAGTAATACAAAAAATAGAGGAGCCAACGGGAAAGATTCAATCAGTATATTTATGGACAGAGAGTGGAAGTTGAAACAGATCACAAGCCCTTGATTGCATTATTTAACAAACCACTAAATGACTGTACCTTAAGGATTCAAAGAATGACGATCAAATTTCAGAAATACAATTTACTGGTGACCTACACACCAGGCAAATTTATGTTCACTGCAGATGCACTTTCCAGAGCAGTACCAACTATGGTACCCGAGAAGACACTGGAAACAGAAGTGCAAGCCTATGTAGATATGATTGTGAGTGCAAACTCCATAACTAACAAAAGACTGCAACGCATAAGAGAAGAGACTGAGAAAGATGAATCGTTGGGACTCCTCAAAGAGGTGATAATTAAAGGATGGCCTGAAATAATAAGCAGTTGCTCTCTAAGTATAAGAGACTATTGGAACTGCAGGCATGAACTGACTGTGGTAGACGGGGTGATTTTCAAAGGTGGTAAGGTTGTAATACCACAGAGCCTCCGAAAAGAAATGTTACAGAAGATTCATGAAGGTCACTTAGCAATTGAGAAGTGCAAAGAACGAGCACGAGAGGTCATGTATTGGCCGCAGATCAATCATGACGTTATCAATGTGGTAAAAAACTGCTTTTCATGCTTGAAATACAGGCCATGCCAACAGGCAGAGACACTGAGACCCCATCCTGTTCCACAGAGACCTTATGAGAAGGTAGATGTGGATTTATTTACCTGGCGTTCCAAGGACTACTTAATAGTCACTGATTATTACTCTTTATATCCAGAAATTTGCACAATGAACAGTACCAATAATAATTCAGTAATCACTGGCATGAAAGGAATTTTCTCCAGACATGGAATTCCTGATGAGGTCTTCAGTGACAATAGGCCACAATTTTCAAGTGCAGAATTCAGGCAATTTGCCTCAGACTGGGATTTTCATCATGAAGCCTCCAGTCCCAATTATCCCCAATCAAATGAACTGGTGGAAAGGTCTAGATAGACAGTAAAGAACCTGATGAAAAAGACTTTTGAAAGTGGAGGTGATCTGTATACAGCATTGCTGGTCTACTGAAGTACTCCCCTGGAGAATGGCTTTTCTCCAGCTCAACTGTTAATGGGAAGAAGGATCAGATCTAATTTACATATTACTGATAAATTGCTACAGTCTAAGAACAATGCTAACATTTGGAAGATGAAAGAAAACCAGAAGTGGAAGCAGAAATATTATTTTGATAGAAGGGCTCGTGATCTTCCATCCCTTAACCCAGGAGATAGAGTGTGCCTGAGGAATCACTCCTCTAACACCTGGGGATGAAGAGGTACTATTAAAAACAGCTGCATCCATGGTCTTACGTGGTCCATACAGATCAAGGGGACACATTTTGATGTATTCGACTGGATCTACGACTTATTCCAGAAAGTTCCAACACCGTGAAAGTTGAGGTAGATTCTGGCATGCCTCCCCTGACTGATCCGATATCTTCAACACATGGTAATGAAACCATCAGGGAACAAGAGTATTCAGACCTAAACGAAGGACCAGTACTGAGAAGATCTAATCGAGTCATCAAACGTCCAGAAAGACTCATAGAGACTTGCTAGGATATGTAACGGAAGTGGGTGGTAAAGACTCACTTGAGAGTGATGTGCTAGTAACCTCTCCTCTCTAGGTAGTTCATATCCTGGGTTTATGGACTGTTCTTCTGCATGTGTTGTTTTAGATAGCTGTGTTGTTTAGCTGTGTTTAGATAGATGTCTTGTCAGATGTTAGTGCATGTATTATTACCTAGCTTTTATATGTGTTTAACTGTTTACCTCTTTTCCTCAGGGGGGAAGATGTAGTGATATGCTTGTAGAAGGTTGTGAATTTAGACACACTCCCTAGCATGGGCCACTGTTGTGTAAATTGGGAGATGTGCCCCAGAGAAGATTTAACATAATTGCTCCCAGGTACACACCTGGATACCTGTCTGTATGATTAAAGTTCTATTCCTTACTCATTCAGTAGTATCGTCTTTAATGAACCCTCAAGATCATTACACCGACCCCACTTCCCTGTCCATTCTGGCTAGCAGGACTCTGCAAGCAACAGACATGGACGCTGCCCAGCTGCCTAGCCTTCACTGTGTGGCTACCACACCCACTGTGTGCCTGCAGAGTGTTCTCCTGTTGGGGGACACTCTGCTCACAGACCCTGATGCTGCCCAGGCTGTGCCCCAGGCTGCCAGCACCCTGGGCCTTAGAGTTGCCCTAGTTCCCCTGCCCTTTTCTGTGCCTTGCCAGGTCTGGGCCCAGGACAACAGCACAGACGGGTGGGAGTGGGTAGTGCTCTGAACCTGGGAGGATGACCAGTGGTGGAGGAATTTTCGGATGACCAGGGCCAGCTTCGAACAGCTGGTAGCAGAACTCACCCCGCTGCTGTGCTGAAGGGACACAGCCATGCGTCCGGCCATCCCTGTGGACAAAAGAGTGGCCATAGCCCTGTGGAACATGGCTACCCTGGAGTCCTACAGGTCCATGGCACGCCTCTTTGGGGTTGGCAGGTTCACCATTGGGAACATCCTAATTCAGGTCACCAGGGCAATCAACAGTATCCTGCTGTGGCACCTCGTCACGCAAGGGGAGCTGCAGGACACCATGGACAGCATGGCCACCCTGGGATTCCCGAATTGCATGGGAATACTGGATGCCACGCACATCCCTGTGAGGGCCCCAGAGCACCAAGTGGCTGAGTACTGGAATCGCAAAGGGTACTACTCTATCATCATGCAGGCCCTTGTGGACCACCGGGATGTCTTCTAGAACTGTTACGTGGGCTGGCCAGGGATGGTGTATGATGCAAGAGTACTCCAGAACTCTGCCCTGTACTGGGGCATGGAGGCGGGCACCTTCTCCCCCCCCCCCCAATAACATCAATGTTGGGGGAGTAGAGGTGCCCGGCCTCATTGTTGCCGACGCGGCCTATCCCCTCTGCCCATGGCTCATGTGCCCCTACGCAGGGCCCCTCGATCCTTGCTGCCAGCTTTTCAATCAGCATCTGACCCACTGCCGCCAGGTGGTTGAATGGGCCTTTGGACGGCTGAAGGCCTGCTGGAGGTGCCTCCTTACCCGCCTCCACCTTGGGCAGGAGACTACATCAGAGGTCATCAGCGCGTGCATGGCCCTGCACAATTTCTGTGAGCTGCAAGGCAAGGCCATTGCAGCAGCCTGGGAGGCTGAGGCCCAGCTCATTGGGGGCCAATACAAGCAGCACACACCTGTGCCCCCACGGGAGCAGGCATCAAGAAGGGCTGTCACTGTACATGACGTGCTCACAAACAGCTTTGCCACAGAGAAGAACCTCTGAGTGCCAGGCCTGCCCCACCACACACCACCGTCTCCCCCCTTCTACCACAGCCAGCCCCCACCCATCCACCCACACTGTGAAGCACACCCAATAAAGCAAGACACAGTCACTAATATCATTTGTAAACTGTTTATTTTAACATGACAGGGGGGTTGGGGCAAGGAAGGCTGGAGAGAGTTAGGGGATGAGGAAATGTGTGGGGTCAATGGGGGGAGGGCCTTCAACTGGGAGATGGGGTTAGGGTGGGGATCACTGGGAGGAGGGTCTGCCACCGCCCTGCCCATGGCCACCCCAGGTCCAGGGCCACGTTGGAGGAGCGCCCTGAGGCAGTGCTCTGCCAGCTGCTGGTGGGCCAGTGTTGTCTGCAATGTGCCGCAGACTAGCGGCCGCATCCACCACGGCTGTGTCAAGGTGATCCATGGCCATGGCCTGGTGCTCAAATGCAGCCACCAGGCAGTCGTCAGTGGTGGTCCCCTGGAGCAGCAGCTGGAGGGTGGCGTCTTGACAGGCGGCCTGCTGTCACCGCCAGGCCTGGATGGATGCCTCAGCCTGTTTTCCCAAGTCTTCCAGGCTGGCCAGGACTTCCCCCTGCATCCAGGGGCCCCTCCTACTCCTTCTGGGGGTACCAGGTGGGCTCTGTGTCTGATGGCTAGCGGCTGCACGAACTGCTGGAGGGAAGCATAAAACAGGGTTGGAGCCTGCTGCCTGTTGGCCTTGCCTGTGTGCAGCTTGTCTGCAGCACACAGCTCCGCCCTCACTGTCAGCAGGAATCTGGACATGGGTCCTGTGGGACATTGCCCCAGAGGGACGCAGGACCTAGTGGTGCCCATAATGTGAGCTGGACTCACCCAGAAGAGTTGCTCTGGGGAGTGTCCCAAGGCCACTTGCCAGTGGTATGGTCTGCATGCTGTGTACCCTGCCCCGGATGCAGCTGCATCTGTCACACTCATCCAGTGTTACCCCAACCCAGGCATGCAGGGGCCTGTCACCCTGGTGCCACATGTCTCCTGGGTACCCATGCCCATAGGAGGGCCTCTGCCCCCCCGGCCCTGTGCCCTTCCTGTCCCTGTGCCAGACCCTCTCACTGCCCATGACCTGGGCAGACCTAGCCCTGCCTGCTTGTATGGGACAGGAAGTCTCACCAACATGGGCTCCGGATGTCCGCCGGGATGTCCCGTGATCTGTCTCGGACGCCCTCGTGTCTGCACTTTGGCAGGCTGCTGCTCCTCCTCGCCACTGGCACTGTCTTCCTGGGCAACGGAGAAGAGCTCCAGAGTGCCCGGCGAAGCCTCTGGTGGTGGTGGTGGCAGGACTGGAGGTTGAGCAATGCCTCCGAGCTGAGGTACCCTCTATCAGGGCCTGAGGAGGTGATGGGGCGGTGGCCGGTCTCAACTGCCCTGGCTGGCAGTGTTATTTCGAAATAAAAGTGCTGTGTAGACATACCCTAAGACCTTCTACAGCACATGGCAGTGAACTTGGACTTGAAAGTAGAGCTGGTCAGAGAGAACTTTGACCCCTTATTGCTGTTGGCAATGAGAACCCTCTCACAAGAGTCGCTGTCCCCCTCCATGAAGGCGTATATAAGATTACCAATGCCCGCCAGCAGACGCCCTTGTCAATCCTGCCAGTGTCCAAAACAGCCAAGCATAAATATCATGTCCCACCAGACAAGTTTGGATTCCTGTTCACCCATCTTGTATCTGGTTCCCTTGTGGTGGATGTGAGGAACCAAAAGGAATGGCAGGGACAACTGGCTGCCAACCCCAAAAACAAAGAAGCCAAGAGATTGGACCTCTTTGGGAGAAAGATTTAAGCCACCTTGGCCCTCCAGCTCCGTACTGCCAATCACTAAGGGATAATCGGGTGATACATCTTCAGCCTCTGGAAATCCATGGAGCACTTTGGGGATCTGGTCCCTCAGGAACACCTTAAGGATTATGAGACAATGTTGGAGGAATTCCTGCTGGCTTCATGCAATGACCCGATGACATCTTTGGATACTTCAGACACAGCTGGCCATGGGGTGTCATCAGCAATCGCCATGCGAAGGGCCACCTGGCTGGAAGGATCCAGCCTCTCTCCACAAATGCAGCAGGCCATCCAGGACCTCCCATTTGAAGGCCCAATGCTATTTCGTGGAATCCATGGATGGGATGAAAAACTCAATGGCTACCTTAAAATTGTTGGGCATGTAGATGCCTCAGGTTCCCAGACACTGCTTCCGGGCCCAACACTCTCAACCATAGCTGCAAGAGCAGCAGCAACAACAGCAGCAGCAAGAGCTGTGCCAGAGGTCCTACCAATCTTCTCAGTGCCACCATGAGGGACCCAACAGAAATAGAGGCTGGGGATGGATAGGCTCCAGACATCAAGGAACCAGCCAGACACCACACCAAGGGTTGGGCAGCTCCCGCTCAGCCAACCAAAGGCAGAGGTTTTGGCCTCTTGCCCGAGGACCGCACCACACCCACCTACCAGCCCCCGATATTCAGAATCTGCCCAAGCCCTTTCTTCCACTAGTGGTGCAACATCACATCAAACTGCTGGATACTGGAGACAGTGTGCAGGGCTACTCAATCCAGTTCAGATCCAAACCTCAGGACAGAAGACCACACCCTCACCCCAGACTCAGGGACCTGTCTCATGAGTTTTTGCTGCAGCGGGAATGCAGAAAACTGCTGTCCCTAGGTGCAACAGAAAAAGTCCCCAGAAAAGACCAGGGAAAGGGTTCTACTCCTGTCACTTTCTGGTTCCCAAACCAAACGGCGATCTGAGACACTTTGTGGATCTCAGGGCTTTAAACAGACACTTCAGGAGAATAAAGTTCTGCATGGTTTCCCTGTCTCAAATCATCCTGGTCTTAGATGCCAGGGACTGGTTCGCAGCCCCCAACCTCAAGGATGCTTACTTCCACATAGCAATAAGACACAAACACAGAAGGTTCCTCCGTTGGGGGAGGGGACATTTCCATTTCAGTTCCCCTCTGTTTGGTCTATCCCTGGCCCACAGGGTATTCACCAAGTACATAGTGGTCATGGTGGCCCACCTAAGGAAATGTGGCAAAAGAATATATCCTTACATAGATGACTAGTTGTTGAAGGGAAAGTCTAAACACCATGTAAGCCCCAGCATCTAGGTAACCAGACAACTGTGCAGAAAGCTAGGGCTTTGCATAAACCTAGAAAAGTTGAAACTCTCCCCAGAAAGGAGGAAAGAGTTCATAGGAGCCCTCTTGGACTCGACAAAAGGGAAGGCTAGTCTGCCCCATCCATGTTTCAATCCATATGCACCATCATTTCGGAGTTCCATAGGACTCCGATCACCACTGCCAGATGCTGCCTCCAGCTACTGAGACACATGGAAGCCTCCATGTCAGTAATAAGAATGGCTCGCCTGAGAATGAGACCTTTCCAACTACAGCTAGCCATGGTGTTTCACCCAGGCCGACACTCTGAACAGAGTGGTATTCATTCCTTCCAGTGTCCGGGCAACACTAGAGATATGGTGGGACCCTCACTTGCCTTTGGGGGTGGGGGTCACTTTTGAGACTGCCAGCCCTTCTGTAACCCTTATCATCGATGCCTCAAAACTCGTGGGGGGGGGGCACATCTCTGGAGGCCTATCCACAAAAGGAACTTAGCCAATCTGGGACAAACTCTTTCACATCAATGTGAAAGAGCTCAGGGTGCTACAGCTAGCATGCTGGACCTTCCTGGACATTGTGAAAAGGAAAATGGTGCAGATCCTGATGGACAACATTGCAGCAATGTTTTACACAAACCATTGGGGGCAACTCCCCAGCACTCTGCAGGGAAGATCTCAGTCTTTGGGAATCACCTCTGGCGTACAATTTTACCCCAGTAGCGGCTCACCTCCCTGGGTCAAACAATGACCTAGCAGACTCGCTGAGCAGAGAGTTCCTTTCACACCATGAGTGGTCCCTACACTCAGAAGTAGTAAAACACATGTTCAGTCTCCGGGGCACGCCCCAGATAGACTTATTTGCAACATACTGGAATTGAAAATGCTCCCAATTCTGCTCGCTCAGGGGACAGGAGTGGGGCTCCCTGTCAGATGCCTTCCTGATATCACTGGGGGGAGGGTGCTACCGTATCCCCTCATCCACGGGATCCTGACAAAGATAAGGAGGGACAAAGCAAACATAATATTGGTAGCTCCAGCCTGGTCCAGGAAACCCTGGTATTCAACCTTATAGGACCTATAAACAGCTACCCTGATATACCTCCAATACAGAGTAGATGTACTGACACAGGACTCTGGCCGCCTGCGTCACCCAGAACCTCTCATCCTACATCTGACAACTTTGAGGTTGCATAGCTAAATGAGATTGAAAGGCTATACTTAGTAAGGGTCAAAATGGTATTAATTGGGAGTAGAAGGCCCTCCATGAGATCCACCTATGCTGCTAAATGGAAACACTTTTCCCTCTGGTCTGGGCAAAGAGAGGTGTCACTTGAGTTCTCCCTGATCCACCTTATACTTGACTATCTACTAAATCTAAAAGAGGAAGTCCTCCTCTCTTAAAGTCCACCTAGTGGCAATCTCGGCCCTTCACAAGATTATAGATGGGGTTCCGTTTTTTTCTCATCCTACTACCACTAGGTTCCTAAAAGGGGTTGAGAAGATCTGCCTGCGACCTAGAGATCTTATACCAAAGTGGGACTTAAATGTGGTGCTTCACAGCCTAACAGAACCACCATACGAGCCCATAGACTTGTGCACTCTGTTGGTCCTGTCTTGGAAGGTGGCTTTCCCGGTAGCCATAACCTCAGCTAGAAGGTTCTCAGAGCTAAAGGCCCTTTCCTTGGAACCTCCATATATGAGATGCTTCACGGACAAGGTGCTACTACACCCACATCCAGCCTTTCTCCCTAAGGTGGCCTCTCTATTCCACCCACAGGTCATGGAAAATCAGAGGAGGTAGCACACCTTAGAAGTCAGGAGAGCACTCCTAACTTACATTGATCATAACACACACGCTTCACAAAACATCCAAATTATTTGTGGCAGTCACGGAAAGGAAAAGAGGCCAGCCAGTGACAGCAGAGTGTATTTCGGCTTGGATAGTGAGCTGTATTAAAGAATGCTACAGAAGGTCAAACACCCCTCCTTGGAAGGGTCAGAGTGCACTCAACGAGAGCACAAGCATCATCAGCAACCATCCTCATGCAGCTTCAGATTCAGGAAATCTGCAGGACAGCAACATGGTCATCAGTACACACCTTTATGACACACTATGTAATTGTCCAACAGGCATGCGATGATACTGCAATGGACAGGGCTGTGCTCAAAGCGGGGAAGCATTAACTCTGCCTCCATCCTGCATATGGCTAGAAGTGACCTCTAACAGAATGTTGCGAGCAGCGCTCAAAGAAGAATGGTGGGTTATCTTCAGTAACCATCCTTTTTCAAGATGGGCTGCTCACATACACTCTAGTCCCTCCTTTCATCCCTGCTACTTGGAGAAGGTGAAAAGAAGGGACTGAAGAGGAGCAGGCTCAGGGTCACATATATATAGCCGCAGTATGAAGCACACACCTGACAAAATGGGTTGAAGCCCACGAAAGCTGATGCTTGAAGAAATCCGTTAGTCTATAAGGTGCCACAGGACTCTCGCTGCTTTTCCTCGGGGAAAGAAACCAGAGACCATTTCCATTCCTTCGACTCCAGAGGCATTCAGAGTGGCTAAGGTCCTGTCTGAACTGCCATCTCCAGCACTGTGCAGGTCGGTACAGTCAAGAGAGAAACCGGCCCTCTTGGCCAAGGAATGGAGCTCCACAGCAAGTCGGTATCAGCATCTGGGCTGATGACAGATTCCCCGCCCCCCCCAGTGCCAGAAAACAGCACTGCCCCAGGACAGGAGCAAGAATTGGCTAACGGGTACCTCTCCTCACCCGGATCTCTACAGATACCCTTGGTACCATGCTTGCAAGAGTCCAGACAGGTGAGATCAACTTTTTTTCCCTTGGCTCCATCTGACAGTGAGCCCCAGAACTGTCAGTCCCCATTGTCCCCGGCACTGACCCCAGCAGAGGAGAAGCCTATGAGTAAGTGGCGCCTTAAGTGCTTTCCAATTCCCTGCCACTGAGACAATTTGTCCCTTGGTACCTAAGCACGAATGCCCGTGGTACTGTCCCCTTCATCACAACTCCAACGGCACTGGCAGGGACATAGAGCTGACTCCAGAGTAGCCAATATAGTGATAGAGGCCCCCGAAAGGAAAGAGCCACTGCAGGCATGCCGCGACTCAACACCATGCTCATTCCAAGAATGGTCTAGCAGATCACTCAGCTACCCTTCAGAGGACGAACCTGCATCACCACAAACCTTGGTACCACTGTCATCAGGACCTCTTGTTCCTCAGAGGCCTCAGACAATGAACCCAACTCCACCACCATGCAGTGCCATAGATCACAGATCCCTTCATCTTCTTATCTGGATGAAGTGACCTATCAATGACTTTTGACATACAGGGACTACCCTCATGCCCAGCAGGACCTGCTGAGGTGCCTGGCAGCAAACCTGAATTTGGATCTTGGGGTTGTCAAGGAACAGTGCAACCCCCCCCCCCCTTTGATGTAGGAGATGCAGCCCCACCTGCTAAAGTCTCAGTTCCCCTGCATGGTGGGGTATACAGCATTGTGAAGGTGCAGTGGCAAACCCCATCTTCTATTTCCCCTGTGTCCAGAGCTGCAGAGCAGAGGTACCATGTCTCAGCCAATAAGTCTGCCTTCCTTTTCAACCACCCCACTATAGGTTCTCTGGTAGTGGATGCCATCAACCATAGGGATAGGCAGGTTCAACCAAGCTCTACTCCCAAATATAAGGAGGAAAAGAAACTTGACAACTTTGGTAGGAAGTTTTATTCCACCTCAGCCCTCCAGCTGATTATAGCAAACCACCATGCCCTCATGTATTCAATATGCATTCAATCTCTGGAAGGCACTAGAAAGGTTTTGTGATGTAATTCCCAGGGAACACCTCAGGGATATGAGACGCTGGTAGAGGAGGGTGTACTAGCTTCCTGCAATATACAAATGACATTGTGGGATGCATCTGATACTGTCTCTGGCAACATAGCCTTCACAGTTTCAATGTCTTTATCAGCTTGGCTATGAAGCTCTGGATTGTTGTAACAGATGCAGCTGGTCATTCAGGACCTTCCCTTTGAAAATCCAGCCCTGTTTGCAGAATCTACAGATTCTGAACCACATGGGATGAAGGATTCCAGGGCTACTCTAAAGTCCCTGGGCACATATGCACCTCAGCAAATTAGATGCTGCTTGAGGTCCCAACAGACGCAACAACAATTCCAACAGCTGCAACACCAAAATCAAGCACAGGGATCATGCCAAATGTCTTATTGACAACCTCAGCATCAATACAGGGGCCCAGATAAGGAAAGGAACCAAGTAGGCAAGGGTTCAAAATCCCAATCCTTGGCCCAAACAACCTACCAGGGGAACAGTAACTCCTGATTGGCTGGCCAAAAGCAGCATTTTTGACAAGCAGCTAGAGATCCCCCATACCCCCACCCAACCCCTGGTATTCAGCAACCGACTGACCCGATTCCTACCTCACTGGGCTCTCCATGCCCCCCCCACTCCCCCAGGCAATGCAGGGTGGGGCTGGTCAGCTCAGAAGAGGGGCAGGCCCCTGCGCTGCCCCCTCCCATGACAAGGACTTTGGCAAGTGGCCAAAAGGGCGGCCCAGTTCAGCGCTGCCAGTTTGCCCCCCCAGCTATGCACGCTGCTCTTGGCTCTAGCTGGAGCAGCGGGGAAGGGATGGGAGGCAGCGGGGGGGGGGGCAGTGATACTGGCTCTGTGCTGCCTCCCACCCTTTGCCCGCTGCTCCAGCACAAAGCCCTAAGCAGTGCTCATGGCCTGGGAGGGGTGTGGACAGGCAGCACTGAACCGGGCCACCCTTTTGGGCACTCCCCTGGTCCCCAGCATGGGAGGGGCAGAGGTGCAGCCCCTTGGGGTGCTCCCCCAAAGTGCGGGGCCCTGGGCAGCTCTCCCAGTAGCCCTACCCTAAGGACGGCCCTGCACTGGGCCAACATCCCAACCAACCATGGGATATTGCACAAGATATCCAAAGAATACTCCATTCTGTTTAAATCTACACCCTGAGATAGGAATCCACCCCCTTGCTTGCATATCAGGAATCCAGAGCTCAATCTTCTGCTAAAAAGGGAATGCAAAAAGCTATTTTCCCTAGGGGCCAGAGAGAAGGTCCTAAGGAGCCAATGGGGAAAAGGGTTCTACTCCCAATACTTCCTAGTTCCCAAACCAACAGTGACCTGAGACCTATCTTAGACCTCTCTTAGACTTCAGGGCACTAAACAAACACCTAAGGAGAATAAAATCCTGCATGGTTTCCCTCTTGCATATCATCTCAGCTCTAGACCAAGGGGATTGGTTCACAGCCCTCGACCTAAAGGACACTTATTTTCACATAGCAATAAGACCCAAACACAGGCAATTCCACAGATTCATGGTGAGAGGAAGACATTTTCAGTTTGCATCCCTACCTTTCAGTCTCATCTTATCCCCCAGGGAGTTCACAAAATGTATGGTGACAGTGGTGGCACACCCGTGTAGGCAGGGCATAAGAATCTACCCCTACCTTGATGACTGGTTAATAAAAGGAAGGTCTAAATGCCAAGTTCACCATGGCATCAGCATTTTAAGAAAACTGTGTGGATACCTGGGACTTTGTATAAATCAGGAAAAATCAAAGCCCACCCCAACCTGCAGGATAGAATTCATAGGAGCCCTACCGGACTCCATAAAAGAGAAAGTGTCACTTCCCAGTTTAAGGTTTTAGTCCATGTGTCCCATCAGTTCTGAGCTCCAGATGGCCCCAGTCACCACAGCTAGATGGTGCCTGTAGCTACTGGGCTACATGGTGACCTCAACCTCAGTGATAAGAACAGCCCAGCTGAGAATGAGGCCATTCCAGCTCTAGGTAGCCATGGTCTTCCATCCCCACAAACACCCTCTGAACAAGGTACTATCAGTCCCCCACAATGTCCTGGAAATCCTGGAAATATTGTGGGACCTGCTTTTGCCATGGCGGGATCCTCTTCGAGAGATCAAATCTCACAGTGACCCTGATCCCTGATGCATCAGATGTGGGTTGGGGGGCATACATTTCAGAGGGACTTTCAAACCAAGGGATGTAGGCCTTCAAGGAGAGGCCTTTCACATAAACATGAAAAAACTCAGGGCCATTCATCTAGCCCACAAGTTCTCTCTGGACTTGATAAAGGGGAAAACAGTCCAGGTCTTAACAGACAATACAACAGCCATGTTCTACATGAACCAGAAAGGAGGAGTGCATTCCCTAGCCCTCTGTGTGGAAGCCACCAGCCTATGGGAACTGTCCCTAAGGCAGAACCTCACCCCGATAGCAGCCCAATTGCTAAACAGTACAGCAGAGTCATTGAGCAGAACCTTTCCATCTCAGCACAAATGGTCTCTGCACACGGAGGTGATGTTCCACATTGTCAGCCAACGGGGCATACCTCAAATGGACCTGTTTGCGACGCACCAGAATTGGAAGTGTCGTCAATTCTGCTCCTTCAGAGGCCGAGAGAAGGGTTCAATTGCAGATGCCCTCTTAATTCCGGGGGGGGGGAGGCACTGATGTATCTGTTCCGCCCAATTCCTCTGATTTACAGGGTCCTTCTAAAGATAAAGAGGCACAGAGCAGATGTGATACTGATCGCTCCAGATTGGATATACAACACTGGTATTCGATCTTACAGGCCCTATCCATACATACGCCGTTCTGCCTTCCATTCAGGGTAGACTTGGTAACACAGGACTCAGGCAAGTTATGGCATCTGAATCCAAAATTGTGACACCTAGTGCCCTGGAGGCTGAACTCTGAGAGGGTTAGGGAGGTACTAGTGGGCAACAGAAGACTCTCCACTAGGTCTACCTACACTGCTAAGTGGAAATATTTCTCCTTGCACTCCAGGGAAAGAGGGGTGGTGCCAGAGTCACCCCCTATCCACCCGATACTGGACTGTCTTCTGACCCTTAAGGATAAGGGCCTGTCAACTTCCTCCCTAAAGGTGCACCTAACAGTGATGATAAAGTGGAAGGAGCTCCAGTCTTCTCCCACCCCACTCAGTTCGTCGAAGGTATTAAAAGGATCTACCCACATCCTAGGGATTCTTCTCCCCAGTGGGACCCAAATGTGGTGTTTCAGTGTTTAACGGAGCCTATATACGAAGCCTTGGACTTGTGTACTCTCTTAGTCCTCTCATGGAAGGTAGTGTTTCTGGTGGCCATAACCTTGGTGAGATGGATCTCAGAACTCAGAGCCCTGTCTTTGGAGCCTCCATATATGAGATTTTTCGCAGACAAGGTGCTGCTACATCTGCATCCTTTCTTCCTCGCAAAGGTGGCCTTGCCATTCAACCTGAACCAAGACATTTGCTATCTGATGTTTTTTCCAGACCCTCAAGTCATGGAAGAACAGATGAAATGGCAGACCCTGGATGTCAGAAGAGCACTCCTAACATACATTGAACACATGTCTGTTCTGCAAGTCCTCTTAATTCTTTGTCACCATCGTGGAGCAAAAGAGATGTCAGCCAGTGAAACCAGAGTGCATTTTCAAATGGATTCTGAACTGTATTAAAGACTGTTACAAAATGGCAGGTACGCCCCTTCCAGGGAGAGTCCCGGCGTACCCAACATGGGCCCAGGCTTCTTCAACAGCCTTCCCAGAGCAGGTCCTGATCCAGGAGATCTGCAGACCAGCCATGTGGTCGTCGGTACATACTTTTATGATGCACTACGTTATCTTCCAACAGGCAAGAGAGGATGCCACACTGGGCACATCCATACTCAATGGGGGTAAGCTGTAACTCCACCCACCCCCCTTGGTATGGCTAGCAGTCACCTGTAACAGAATGATGTGAGCAGTGCTCGAAGAACAATGGTGGGCTACCAATGTAACTGTCCTTCTTCGAGCGCTGCTCGGATGCATTCAGTAATAGGTAACTCCGTGCCAGAGTGCTGGATTGGCCAGAAAAACTTTTGTCCTAGCCTTTCCGGAGAGGGTAGGTGGTCTCCGCACCGTGGCTATATATACGGCTGCCTCCTGACCCCTCCTCAGTTTCATTTCTTCCGCCTTGCATGTCGGATCTCAAATGTCCACTCCTTGCAAATCACAAGCAGCCTGCCTGTCCTCTATGAGCTTTTGCCCGACTGGGAGAGTCTTTTTGTGGATTTAATTCCATCACAAGAGCCTTTCACAATCGGACCAGAACATCCTATGATCATGCCAGGGTTTAAACCCTGCGACAAGTGTGGCAAGGCCTTCCAGCGGGACGACCCCTATGGGAAGTGCCTCAGGTGCCTGGGCAAAGACCACATGGTCTCAGCCTGTTCCATCTGTCTCTCCTTCAAACAGCAAAATCAAGGAGAGGGAACAATGGCACCGTGCCCTAGCCTCTAGAGGCCCGGCACTCTTCACACGAGGCTTCGGGTTCCCACCCAGCACTGAGACCCAGCTCGGCACCGGAGCCAGCATGGCACCACACTGCCAGTAGCCGATGCCACTGCACAACCTCAGTGCCGACCGCGGCACCCCGGCACCAACCCGGTGCCCCGGCATCTTGGCAACTCTTGAGGTTGCCTTTGGGCAGCCCGGTATCACCGGTATCCGGATCACCCCGGCACCACTCGCCATCATCTCTGGTGCCACTACGGCACCACCCCGGCACCTCAGCACTGTCTGAGATCACCTGAGGGCAGCCTGGCTTCACCGGCACCGAGCTTGCCTTGGCGCTGGCCACATTCACCCTTAGCACCCCAGAGCCTGGTGCCACAGGAAAGGGAGCTTACATGCCCAGACAGTCCTCCACTTACCATGGAGCCACATGGAGTCACTCCTTGTGTCGTCCACCCCAGAAGTGGTGGAGGCTGCTCGAGCCCTCCTCTTGCTCCCCACAACTCTTGCCCCGCTCACAATCAGAAGGGGCAAACCGGCCTTCATCTCCAAGGCCTGGGCCTACTGTGGGCATTCGCCCTCACCACCTCTGTCTCCCATTACACTGGAAGCCAGCGCCGTAGAGCCATCTCCACGACAGCACATCACTCTGCTGTCGCCAGTAGTGCCACAGGAGTTTTGGTCCCCTCCTCCTGTCTCCAGTCCGGAGAAAGGTCCTTCAAGGGGCTCTAAATGGACCCGGTGCTGCACTTCATCTCCATCACCGTTTCACTACTGGCAACAGGAATGGTCCCCTCAGGAGACCCCTTTTCCACCTCGGCAAGCACCCGGTGCTGCCCTCTCCCTGACACCAGAGTCCTATATGGGAAATCTGTCAGCACACTTTGATCTGTTGCACTGGGCCACAGACCATCTAGGAATGGAGGTGCAGCCCTTGTGTCCCCTCCCGATGCCCTCTTTGGGCCGACCTGTGCCCCCACAGAACCCCTAACGGTCCTGCCCCACCCGAGTTTCTGGGACCTTTCCCATTCCCAGTGGCAGAGCCCAAGCTCTATTGCCCTGGTTTCGGACAGAGCAGGCGTTAAATATCGGGTTTCCAAATTGGATTTCCCTTCTCTCACTGGTCACCCGCTTCCCCTGAGGAAAGTGGTACCGATGGCACTGGGCCCCAGGAAACCCCCCAGCAACTCCCTTCCATCCTCCAGGGAAGCCAGGGAACTGGATCTCTTGGGCCATAAGGTATACTTCTCAGCGGCCTTCCATTTGTGAGTGGCAAACAACCAAGCCATTATCAGAAGATACTTGCTGGATGTGTGGAAGTCAGTCGCGAAATTCTGACGCTTGCTCCCACCCGAGGCTAGGGAGGAGTAGGATACCTTTCTAGAGGAGGGTAACATAATTTCTCACTACCTCCTCCTTTTGGCCTGCGACACGGTGAACACAGCTGCCTGCACCATGGCCGTGGCAGTAACCATTCGCCGGGTGGCCTGGCTTAGGGAAGCTAGGGCACCCTAATGCGCAGCAGGTAGTTCTCGACCTGCCCTTTGAAGGGGACGCTTTTGTTTCCCCCAGAAACATTATTGGTGCTGGGCCCCACTCGAGATCCCAGGGGAGAGAACAAATACATGGGCCATCTCCCCCTCAGGCACAACCCTCCCACATAGGCATCTGGGGTCCTACCTTCTTCCCCTAAGTCCCCGTTATCCCTATCATTGTGGGATCACAGGAAACTTCCTTCCACCGCTATTATCCGCTGCAAGGGCTGAGAGCCCCTTTTGTTTCCTCCTGCAGGGAAGGGGCCCAATCAACTCACCCCTCTTCCTTTGCTACTGCACCCACAGCACCCCTACTGGGGGCTTTTCCCCTGCCCTCAGGTGGCATGGGCCTCCTCAAGGCATGAACTCCCTGCCTGCACTTTCTCTGCAGCGGCTATCCTGCCTGCACCTTCTCTTCAGCAGCCACCTCGGGCACTCGTGGAGAATCCCCCACCCCCCTTCTCCCCACCCCTCCTTCCTCTGGTAACCCTGAATCCTCCGCTGTCCCAGGGACGAGGAGTGTGCCTTGTAGTAGCCCCAGCTTTGCTGCAGAGGCTCCGAGACGTGTATTTGCAGTGTTTACTCGGAAGCAGGACCATCCCTGTTATCCTGATGCTCTCCAGCAGGTAGGCCCATTCGATTCCCAGCTGCGGGGTGGGGGATGCCTTCATTCGCTCAAGATGAGTAACCAGCCTATAGTGGCCCCAACAGCTCGACGGGACCCTCCATCCTTCTCATCACGCAAGATGCATTCACATGGTCTTGGCAGCTCCTAGCCTCCACAGAAGGCCAAGGCAGAGCTGTCCATCCCTGCCTTCATATACTCCCCTTCTTTACAGAAGCTGAGGCTCCTTACAGCCCCTCTCTTTGCGGACAGCCTCAGTTAGATCAGGACCCACGCTAGGGGAACAGCAGTGAGATACTGTTTTTTGGGCCTTCCACCTTAGCATCTACCTTTGTGGCATCAGTCCCCCAGCATACCCAGGCAGAAGGCCACAGTCCGAGCATGAAAGCTCCTCAATGCGTTGCTTATAACTACCCACCCTAACCTCCCTGCCATCAGGTCACGCGTACCCCGGTAGAGAACACTGCCCCTTGGGCGTGCGCCGACCTGCTGACCTGCTCAGGGATCTACAGTTCAACCGGGGGTGCACCAACATGTGATGTCGGTGGCAACCCCACCAGCGCTGTTGGTTCCCAACTGGCGATAACCCTCCGTATTGGGTTCTCTAACCTCAAGGTACCTCTGCGATACTGCGGATGGCTTCTCTTCTGAGGTGGTTGGAAGATATTCTTTCCTGCCCCTGACAACAGTATTTCGCGGGGTAACTCCGCATCAATGTGTCTTTTCCCCTGGTGCTCATGCTTCACTATGTAGCCGTGACACTACCCCCTTTTGTTGGTGCCCTGGACACGCAAGACCGTATTCCTAATACGGCACCCCTGTGAGCCCTTGGGCCACCTCAACTCAGTGGGCAAGGGGTAGTTGACATTGTCCCCGCCTTCCCCTGTCCCTTTGCATACAACCCTCGTGTTGCTGGAATCCCACAGGATTACAGGCCAAGCAAGTTCCCTCTCTTTCTCCGTGAGTTCTCATGCTATCAAGGTTATTTTAGGTACTAACCCATCAACACCGTCCAGGCCATTACATCGCCTTATGGGTGCTAGTGTCCTGGAGTACCTCTCCAGCAAGAAACCTGGGGTTTGGTACCATTCTTAGTTGGAAGAGTGCACTTTGTGCACTAACTTGTGATCCTGTAGCTGGCATACCTGTGCCTTTCACCATTTCACTGTAGGCCTTTGCCTTCAGTGTACAGGCTTGTAGTGTCTTGCCAGACCGTTCTCGATTATTACTACCTTTGTCGATCAGACCCTGCTGGCACTGGCCGTGTCCAGTCCAGGGGATAAGGTTCATCCCTCTCGTGGCTACCTGTGTAGCCAGCAAGCATCCAGGTGAGACTGTGACTCTTTGGATCCCGGCTCGGACCGCAAGGTGCTCAATCCATGGGATACTGCTCATTCCCTCCATTACTTCCTATGCAGGCCACAATAATTGGTTAAATTTGGTCCTGTGGGCCTCCAGCATTCTCAACTAGCCCACGCAGAAAGGTCCTAAGGCCAGACACCTTTCCTCTGGCCTTCATACCTTTGTGTTCATACACTTAGGTGGAACATCCAACGCAACCCTCTATGGTTTCACGTTGTGGTCTTCCTATTCATTGTGGTGACCTTGGCCCATCCTGCCCACTCTCTTATGCCTCAGCGGGTCCGGCCTTGCCCCTGTCTTGGGTTGGCCCTCAGCTGTCGATCTTTCAATGCCATGCCAAGATCCTAGTCATCTCTTGACTCTGGTTAGATTCTGGTTTGCTGGGCTTCTTCTCATTTGGGGTGTATTGCTGTG
>ML682007.1:37367455-37383726 GCA_007922195.1 Podocnemis expansa | reverse complement strand
ATGGGGCGTGGAAACGGTTTGATTGATGGTAGGGCCCTTTACTACTGACACCTATTACTGAATGGATCCAAGCAGCCCATCTCGAAGAAGGACAGTTACTGGTGAGTAGCCCACCGTTCTTTGAGATGGGCTGCTCACATACATTCAGATTCTTCCCACTCTTCCTGCTGCTCAGAGCTGGCAAAAAAGAAGGGACTAAGAGGGTCAGGGTCAGAGTCACATATATAACCATGATCGCAAGATTGAGGGGGTATTGGCTACTGACCCTGAGCTGACAGGATAGGGCTACATAGACACCTGTAACTGAATGTATGTGAGCAGCCCATCTCAAAGAAGGATGGTTACATCAATAATGTACGATTTTCATACACTAGAGCAATGCAATCAGTCTGACCAATATTTTAGGTGTAGACCTGGCTTGTGGTCTTCTGGCCAGGATTAAGGCCCAGGCAGAGGCATCACTAGTGGGGGGCTCTGGGGGCCTTTGCCTCCCTGAAACTGAGGGCCAGCCCCTGCGTAGCATGCCTCTAAACTGTGCAGGGGTGCATCATCCTTCCTCTATGCAGGAACACTGTGCACTTGTGGCCTCTACCCAGCTGGAAGACAGAGACTTGCAGCTGACAGGGAACTGCCCCAGGTTCCATCTGGGAGTTTTTAAAACTCCCGCCCTGGCCTGACCCTGCTCTGAGCATACTCAGAACAGGATCGTGCCCAGAGCCTCAGACTCTGCCAGGGTTGTGCTCTCCTCTGGATCCCAATAAATGAGCTGGGGAGGGGGGCCAGGGAGTCCAGAGGCAGGCATGCCAGCCCGGCAGGGAAAGGGGTGTGTGGGAGGGGGTCAGCCCAGGGCAGTGGGAGCCAGCGGCAGAACCAGGGGGTTACAGAAGGGCTTGGGGAACCAGCAGGGTGGGAGAGGAGGGGGTAGGGAACAGATTGGGGCCCCTGCGGTCAGTGGGGGCCTAGCCCCCCCCCCTCATTTTTAACTCTAGCAATGCCCCTGGGCCCTGGGCCCTGGGCCCTGAGCAAAGGTCATGTAATTTGTAGAACTTTAGACCCTCAGCTCTGATATGTGACCATGATGCTGCAACCTCACTTTTGTGAAATGATGACTTGGAGGGAATTTCTGTAGCTTTCTCTTGCAGACTTTGATGCAGTATCACAATGACAATTTATCTTAAATATTTCATTGTAGTGTTTTTGTACCCATCAGTGGCATTACAGCAGGCTTCACGCTGGGATTTCAGATATGTCTGTAGGCTCATTGGTGCCTAATGTTTCTCTGTAATCTCTCCTGGCAGTGGCTCAGTTACAGGCCTATGGATATGTCCACACAGGCTTCTTATTTCGAAATAACAGAGGTTGTTTTGAAATAAGAAGTAGCACGTCCACACGACGCACTGTTATTTCAAAACCATTAAACCTCGCATCTAATCGAAATAGCTGTTGTTTCAAAATTGTTGTTTTGAAACAACGGTGTTTGAACACCTTGTTTTGAAACAACATTTTTTCAAAACAACTGTTTTGAAACAACATGTCCAAACAGCCTTGTTTAGAAATAACCATTTTGAAACAATACCTATTTTGAAAGCAGGCTTTCCCTTAATTTGAATTAACAAACTGTTAATTTGAATTAACTTATTTCAAAATAAGGAATTTATTTTGAAATAACTCATTTCAAAATGGGTTATTTTGAAATAATGATTTATGTGTGGGCATAGCCTATGAGTCTAGAAGGAGAAAAACTTTGAAGATTTCTGTCTCAGCCTGCAAAGATATTGAACTGGAAACATGGATCTTTCCATTTGAGGCTCTGCTGGCAAAGTCAATGGAGCTTGAGCAAGTCTCCATCAAGACTTGTGAGCCTGGGTGATGAGTGGAGTCTGTAGGAGAAAGCAAAAAGATAAGTAGAAGCATCTAGGTATTGGCTCGAGGCCTAGCGAAGCAATCCAAGAAAGTGGGCCTGAATGGCATGCACATAGGGCATGGGACCATGATAACCTCATCGAAACTGGCGCAAGCTAAATATGAGAAAATACTAAGACAAAAATGAGAATGTACTTGAATAAAGAATTGGAGAAAGGTGGTGCTAGTCTGGTCTCATGCCAAAAGAGATAAGGAGGTATGTTGGGTAGAACTGACCTGTACAAAGGAGAGGTTTGGCCAAGTCATGACACCTTGATGGATGGTGATGCCCAGGGGCCTATCAAATTAAGGGGTAGCATCAAAGGAGGGATGCATAGGACAATTGAGGTAACCAGGGACCTATCAAATTAAGGCGTGGCATCAAAGGAGGGAAGTACAAGTCAATTCAGATAAGGTATAAAAATAGGAGCCCCAGAGCTCATATTTTGTGCAGCCGAGAGGGTGACAGCCAATCCTGCTGTCAGTTGAGCTGTTCCATTGCATTGAGAGCACCAATGCTGCCAACAAATCTGTCGATATGGATTGTTTGCTATAGTGCTACATTGCAATAAAGGCTGGCCTGACACCTTCGTTTCTACAAGGATCCGTGGTCATGTTGGTTTCCTCAGTTGTGGGTGTTGTCTGAGTTTACTCACACACGCATTCATACACGCAGCCAAACTGATATCAGCGCCAGACTCAGAACAACCTTGATAAGAACACATCTTGCCTGACGTGCCTGACCTCACTCTGCCCGGTGTACCACAGAGTCCAGCTCCTTACAACTTAAAGTTCAGCCAGTTGCACACTGACCTCCTTAATCCATAGATCCTTGCCTTTACACCTGGCAGTCCGGGAGGCCGCTAAGCTGCAGTGTAGGCTGTGTGGCTTGACACAGGCTTGACTCTGAATAGGACTCAGCACAAGACATTCACCCAACTCCCATGAGTTCTTTTTTTCAAAATCTGGATGATAGGCTCTGATCTGACAAACATCTACTCCCACACCTGGGGTGGCTAAGTTCTGTGGGATTACTACTCAAGTAAAGGTTGCAACATTCAGCCCTACATTTCTTGTACCAAAGCAATTCAGTTTACAGACCTTTACAAAATCTGTTCACAGAATCAGAGAAGATGGGGTGGAAGGGCCCTCAGAAGTCATTCCCTACTTGAAACAAGCCCAAACTCAACTAAACTATCCCAACCAGCATGTTGACAAGCCACACCTGAGAAACCTCTGAGGACTGAGGTTTTCTCATCTCCTTAGGTAACACTTTCTGCTCTTTCACCACCCTCCTGGAGAAAAATCTTTTTCCTATTATCCAACCTAGACCTCCCCCACTTCAGCTTGAGACCATTGCTCCTTCTCTCAGCTGCCACCATGAAAAACAGCCTATCTTCATCTTCTCTGGAATCTCCTTCAGCTAGTTCAAGGCAGCTATTAAATCGCCCCTCACTCTTCTCTTCTGCAGGCTAGTTCCCTCAACAACAAACCCAGTTCCCTCAGACTCTCCAAGTAAGTCAGATAATCAATTCCCCCCCCCCCTTTGCTGAATTCTGTCCAATTTGTTCACATCTTTCCTGTGGTGATGATCCCAAAGCTGGACACAGTGCTCCAAATGGTGCCTCCTCAGTGCTGAATAGATGGGAATAATCACTTCTCTTGATCTGCTAGCCATGCTGCTACTAATGCAGCCCAATATGCCATTACCCTACTTGGCAATAAGGGCTCACTCTTGCGTCCTACCCAGCTTCTTGTCCACTGTAACCTGCAGGTCCTTTTTTCCGGTCAGTGGGTCTGTAGTCTGTAGCAATGCAGGAGATTCTGCCTGTTCATGTGCAGGACTCTGTACTAGTCCTTGTTGAACCTCCTCAGGTTTCTTTTGGCTCAATCCTCCAATTTGTCTATGTCACGCTGTATCCTATCTCTGACCTCCAGCTTATCTACCCCTCCCCTCAGCTTAGTGCCACCTGAAAACTTTCTGAGGGTACAATTCACTCCCTCCTCCAGATCATTAATGAAGATGTTGAACAAAACCAACCCCCACATTGAGCCCCTGGCAGGGGTTGAGGCAAGGAGGAATGAACCGGGATGCCATTCCAGGACCCACAATTTTTAGGGGCCAGCATTCCAGGGATGTACACCCCCCCCCCAAATGGCCAGACGGTCCTTTTGGGCTCACCAGTCACAGCCCCAGCACCACCAGAAGCAGAACCAGCAGCAAGACCTGCACCATAGGCCTTTCCAGCTGCCCCACTGCCCCTTTGGGAGTGGAGACAGGGACAGAAATAGACATGGAAGGGGACTGTGGCCCTAGGAACACAACCAGTCCACCTGCCAAAGCAATAGCAGTTGCTTGTTGTCCCAGATTCAGAGATTTTGACCTCTTGCACAAGGGCTGCCACTGCTGCCGGACCCCCCCCCCCCACCACCACCACCACAATTTCAAAACTGACTAGCTCCCTTTGAATACTGGTGGTCTGAGATAGCATCGGATCAATGGATACTGGACATGGTGTCTCATGGTGATGCTCTCCAGGTCAGGGCCAGGCCCCGCTGAAAAGAAACTTCCCCCTCATTACCAAACTGGGGGCCCCTCCCATGAAGCCCTCCAGGACCTGGAATGCCACAAGCTGCTAAAGCTGGGAGCAATAGAAAGAGAACCTTCAAGAGAAAAGGGGAGAGGAGTTAATTCAAGTTATTTTCTGCTCCCAAAGGCAAACAGGGACCTGAGACACGCCTTAGACCTAAGATCTTTAAACAAATTCCTATGGAAAATAAAGTTTTGAATAATTTTCCTATTTCAGATTATTCACTTCTTATACCCAGGGGATTGGTTCATGACTCTTGACTTAAAGGATGCCTATTTCACATCTAATGAGGTGTAAACACAGGAAGTTCTCCTTCGAGCACTGCTCACATCATTCAGTTACCGGTGTCTATGTAATGCAGTGCACAGTAGCTCAGAAACTCTTTAGCATTAGCCTGTCAGGTCAAGGCACACGGCCAATGCCCCCTCCATACCCCAACAGCAGCGATATAGGTGACCATGACCCAGACCCTCCCAGTTCCTTTTTCCACCATCAGTGTTGGTTCGGATCAGCGTAAGCTTGCAAACTCAAGTGCCTGTCTTTTATGCGAAATTCAAGATGCCTGGTTTCAAACCATGCCTGGAATGCTGCAAGGCTTTTCCGATGGATGACCCACACAAGAAATTCCTCTCTTGCTTGTATGAGTCCCACCTCACTGTGGAATGCTCCATTTGCCAGTCCTTCAAGTGGAGGACAATGTTCCCTGTAAGCTGTGCCAGTGAATGGTGGCGCAGCTGCCTCCACTCACTGGCGCAGCAAGCGCTGACCCCAGTGCAGGTCTGTGATCAGAGGAGCTAGGGTCAGGGCTGGTGGGGAGCAGAAGCGGGGAGTGGCGGAGGTTGTGGCTGGTGGGGAGCGGAGGAGCTGGGGTCAGGGCTGGCAGGGAGCAGAAGTTGGAGATCGGAGCTGGGTTGGGGGCTCCTGGGCTGGGAGCAGATTAGAAGTGGGGGATAAGCTCATAACACATGGGGGGGTGGAGGGTTGATGTGTAAGGAAACGTTTTGTTTCCCTTTCAAGTCATTGCTACCAAATAGGTCAGTGGTTCCCAATGTTTTCTCTACCATGGCACTCCTTGCTACCTTTAATTCATTTGAGGCACACTGCCATATAGTTTCCAAATGAAGCCATATATTTTTCATGAGCCAATGAGCCAATCCAGAGCTCTTTGAGGAGTTTTTCAAAAAAATTTGTGACACACCTGTGTGCTGTGGCACACTGGTTGGGAAACAGTGAGATAAGTAGACACAACACACAAATTCCACCCAAGATTCAGAATAAACACAGAAAACTGTATAGAACCTTATATTACTTTATTAACACCTGGCATTTCTACAGCACTTTTCATCCCAGGATCTCTCAATGGCTCACTATAATAGGCATTCACACATGCTTGGCTCTGTGGTATCCAAGAGGCACACCCCACCTGTGTTCACATTTAAGTGAATGGCCCTGACAATACATTACAGGCAAACTACATGTGTCCTCTCATTTTGATATCTTTACCAAGTGCCATAAACAGTGGTTTTAGGAGGAGGTGTCCCCTCCATGTATTTTTAGCACAGCTCTGTTTTCAGTTGGAAGCTTGTAAAGGAAAGTTCAAAGCTTGCAGACAAGAACAACACAAAACTGGTAGATGGGGATTGTAGGAGAGAGAGATGGCAGCCTGATCTAACTTTTTCAGTGAAGTGGAAAGACTGTCATTGACCTTAATTAACATTAGCTCAAGTAATATATAGGCCTAAATCAGGGTGACTTCTTTCAGCTCAATGAGTGAGATCTAGTCAGAATTGGTACATTTATTAGGAATCTCTAAAAAATAATATAATTGTATTGGCTATCTGTGATCATCAGCTCTTAGTGTAATTTCTTACAATTTTTTTTTTTTTTTTTTTTTTTTATGTATTTTCACATCTCCTAAAGGTGAGCTGAAATTACAGACAACCAAAATGTTTGTTGTTCTGGAAAAGGTAATGGCTGGTACATTGAACACATTCTTTGACATTTGTCACCTATACAGTGACAGAAAATAAGTTCCAATTCCTGGCCCAGTTGGTTGAGATATGTGGTACGTTTCAAGCATCTAGTGCAGATGCTGAATGAGGCTTCAGTCTAATGAATAATATTAAGACAGAGCCTCATAAAAGGTTGGATGTTTCTCATCTAGACACGTTAATGCACATCAAGTCATATCTAAGTGCTGGATTCAAGGCTGACCTAGACTCTGTATATGCATTCTGGAAATGTGACAAAGACAGGCGTCAAAAACTGAGGTGTAAAGGAGGCTTGATAGGCAGCATCATTGCTTCATATTTGTTTAATAAAAATGTTAAACTGAAATACTGTGGTTTTATTAATTTACTAAAGTTTGAACAAAAAGACATTTATACAATGTTCCCTCTCTAAGCTGGTGATGCAACTGGGCAAGTTATGGATGCACGTGGGGAGCAGATGGGCAGTGGCTCAGGGACCTGGTCCCGGGACAGGGAATGGGTAGGTAACTTGCTCAGCTGCATCATCAGCTTAAAGGGAACATTGGTGGAGGAACTGCTTAGAAAAGGAGTGCTGCCTTCTCTTGATCTCAGAGAGTGGGGCAACCACCCCCAAAACTGGCCGGGCCATGAGCACTCCACCAGACCCACGATCGGCTCACCCTCAGGGACCCCACCACCGATCATTGGTACCAGGCTCGAAACCTCGACTGGCAACGGTACCGCTCCAGCACCGAATTTATCAGTCACCGAGTAGCCACTCAACTGTACCAAGAAAGATACTGACACAGGCACCCCCAACGGCCCATCAATGGTGCCATGACCCAGCTCTGGTGCAGAAGAAGAAGAAGAAGAAGAAGAAGACCAAAGCGGCACCATCTTCATCAGTACCGCAGGACATGGTATTGCACCTCATGGTACCGACACAATCGGCTCACCCTCAGGAACCCCACCACCGGTACCAACATCAAGCCTGGTACTGCCAGATCTGGTACCGCCAGCCCCGGTACTGACCAAGCCTGGTACCATCAACTAGCCCAGCACCAAAACTGGTACCGGCATCCAGCTCCATGCTAGTCTCTGACCCGGCACCGATCTGTAACTAGGAACTAGGGGCTAGCCCAACACCAGGACCCAGCACGGCACCGCCCAGCCCTCTACCAGTACCACCATCAGGTACAGAGGGGCGGGCAACTTCACACCTTCGCTCCTCTGAAGAGCTCTCGGTACCGGGTTCCCAGACATCAGGTGGAGTGTCTTCTAGACCATCTTCCGGGGACTTCCCCTCCTCTTCTTGGGAGGAGCACGAGAGGAAAAGACTTCACAAGAGCTCCCCATCCCCGAGCTCAGTGAGGTCAAAAAAGACCATGAGTACATGGGCAGCTGTCCGTTCTTCCTGCTGCGCCTACACCTCTAGCAAGATCATCCCATAATGAGTGGACCCTCGATTGGTTGAGCACAACAACCAATGACGCCTCCTCTCGTTACACCTGGTTGCCTCCACCAGAGTCCTCGGATCTCTCTGATGACAAAGCTGATCCTGACTCTATGCAACGCAGTAGATCCCAGGCCTAATCTTCCTCCTCAGCAGATGAGCATCTAATCAACACATCTGCTGACCGCGAGGGAGATCCCTGCATTGAGCAGGACCTCCTTCGCTGTATGTCAGCGAACCTTAAATTGAAATTAGGAGTAATCCAAGAGGAGGATGACTCCCTCTTTGATGCTTGCTATAAAGCCCCTCCAGCAATGGTGGCAATCTCTTTGCACTCGGGAGTATATAGCATCATCCAAGAATGCTGGCAAAAGCCATCCTTGATCCCGCCAGTGTCCAAGGTCACAAATAAGAAACACTATGTCTCTCCAGATGGGTTCTCTTTCTTATTTCATCACCCCACCCCAGGGTCCTTGGTGGTTAATGCCACAAACCAAAGGGAGAGATAGGGCCAGCTGAGCTCCATGCCCAAAAACAAAGAGGCGAAGAAGCTCAAGCTTCTCGGGAGGAAGGTACACGCCTCCATGGACCTTCAGCCACTTATCTCCAGCCATTCAGCCTTAATGACAAGTTACATCTTTAACATGTGGGAGGCCATGCAAAACTTCCACATGGCCATCTCTGAGGAGCGCCTGAGAGACTTTGAAGTAATGCTAGAAGAAGGGGAGTGGGTATCCAGAGATGCTCTGGCGGCAACCTGGGATGCAGTGGATAAAGTGGCCCACACAATGGCCTCTGCAGTTGTCATGCATTGGTCGGCCTGGCTGCAAGGCTCAGGCCTCTCTGCACAGATGCAGCAAATCATCCAAGACCTCCCATTTGAAGACCCTGACCTCTTTGCTCTATCCACGGATACGAAGCTCCATGGTATGAAGGACTCGAGGGTCATGCTTCATTCCGTAGGGATATACATACCACAATCCAACAGGTGCCCAATAAGACCACATCAACAGCTCCAACAACAGTTGCAGCAATTAAAGAAGCAGATTCAACTGCAGAGCCACTTCCCAAGATCCAAAAGTGGTGCTGGGGAAAGTAGAGGGAAGCTGGATAAGGACAAGCATCATCCAGGTAAGGGTGGAAAACTCAATGCCTCACAGTCCAGAAGGTGTGGAAAGCAGTCCGACCACTCCTCAGGCCGTAAACAGTGTTTTTGATGGTCCCTTCGAGGGGAGCACGCAAGGGTGCCTGTTCTCCCCCACTGCCTGCACCACTTTGCCCGCCGGTGGGCCAGCATTACATCAGATCAGTGGGTCCTTGACACGGTGGTGTGAGGATACCGCATCCAGTTTCTTTCAACTCCTCGGAACAGAAAACTGTCCCCTCATGCAACATTGGGAAACCAAGAACAGTTACGCTGGCTCAAGGCCAAATGCCAGAAACTCCCCTCCCTAGGGGCCATAGAAAGGGTCCCCAAGCGGAAGCGGGGCAAGGGGTTTTACTCCCAATACTTCTTGGTTCCCAAACACAATGGGGATCTATGGCCTATTCTAGACCTCAGAGCACTAAACAAGTACATAAAGAGAACAAAGTTCCGCGTGGTTTCTCTACCTGAGATTGTCCCCTTCCTGTCCCTGGGTGACTGGTTCACAGCCCTCAACTTAAAGCCATCCAACACCAGCACAGATGCTTCCTCAGATTTGTGGGGGCACAGAGCCACTACCAGTCCACTACTCTTCGCTTTGGGCTATCACTGGCTCCCAGAGTGTTTACAAAATGTGTGACACCGGTCACAATGTTCCTATGCAGAAGGGGCATCAAAACCTACCCCTACCTAGATAATTGGCTGGTAGGAAGGATGTCAAGCTGCCAAGTACAACATCACATCAAACTGGTAGTGAAGCTTCGCAGATTCCTCGGTCTCTGCATAAACCCAGAGAAGTCAAAGCTTCCTCCCACTCAGGACATAGAATTCATAGGGGCGTGACTAAACACCCATCGAGGCATGGGGTCCTTGCCCCTGTCAAGATTTCAGTCCATCTGCACCATCATTACGGAACTGCAAGCACCGGGACTAACCACAGCTCGCTGGTGCATGCAGCTTAGGCAACATGGTGGCTGCCACCTTGGTAATCCGGACAGCATGCTTAAGGATGAGACCCTTCCAGCTCTCGTTGTCCACAATGTTTTGGCCATGGAGAGACCATCTAGACAAGATACTCTCGGTTCCCCAGCATGCCCTGGAGTCCCTCCAAATTTGGAGGGACCCCTGCTTTGCAATGGGGTGTATTCCATTCAGGGAGCCCAAGCCCTCAGTGATCCTGATAACAGTCACTTCAGACTCAAGTTAGGAAGCCCATCTGTTTGGGGGCATCTCCATGCAAGGTCTCTGGACCCCCGAGGACAAACACATCTACATAAATGTGAAGGAATTCCAGGCCATCTGACTGGCCTGCATGACCTTCCTCAACAAAATTCGCAGCAGAATGGTCCAGGTCCTCACGGAGAAAATAACAGCCATGTTCTATACCAACCGGCAAGGGGAGGATTCAGTCCTCGGCCCTTTACGAGGAGGTATGTGTAAGGCAGGCTTACAAGCTGTGCCTAACAGCTTCTGAACTGACAGGGGGGAGCAAGTAATCTGCAGGGGTCTTGTATTAGCATGGATACAAAAAGCACTTTGATAGCATTTGGGGTTTCTTTTCTCACAAATCTATCAATATCTGTAATTCTACTAAAGGGAGTTATAAAATACTGTCTTCGGGTAAACTGCCACTCTGTGTTTGTTTCAAATGTGTCTGGGTTAGTTAAAGGGTAAAAGACACTCTTACTTAGAAAAAGATTTGTATGAAAGGCTTCTGCATATTTTAGCCTGAAAGACTAAGAATGAAATTGGGAGATATAAAGGGGTTTAATGCTTAAGTCAGTATTTGTTTTCTTTTCTATTGTCTCTTTTGTTCTTTCTTATGGAAATAGTTTTCATCAGCTGTTGAAAGCCATGAGAGCTGATAATCACTGAGCTAGGGATGATTCTTTTTACCTGAACTGGGAAAAACAATAGGGTGAACCTGATGAATGGTGAAAATGGCCAATGGTGAGCTGGATGACATGAAGGACCAGAAGACAGTGCTGGTGGACAGTGGGCAGAGCCAGCAGATGGTGAGAGCAGCCAGCAGCGAGCTGGGAGACATGAGGGACCAGAGTGCAGAGCTGGTAGACAGCGGGTGGAGCCGAGGAACTGGTTCTAAAGGATGGAGTGAGTGACCGGTAGATGGCGTCAGTGGACAGCTGGCGTAAAAGACACTCCCTATATACCTTTGCGTTGGTTGGGAGCCTAGTTAATACTGATTCTCCAGATCAGTGCCAGTTTTGCCATTAAGTTTGTATGTTCTGTTATGTGGTATGGGTTATTGGGAACTTTGTTCTATACTAAATTTCCTAGATAAGTGCTGATCTCTGTTATTTGGCCTTTTGCATTTTTGTTTTACTGCTATTATAAGCTCCATTTACCATGCGAGTGGGGAAGCCTTACCCTTTGGGGTGCCCAGGAAACAGTGCAGGATTCCCAGAAATCTGGTTGGGGGTTTGAGCCAGTTGTTGGTGCTGCATCATTGGGAAACCCCTAAATATAGAACCCAGCCCTTGTTCTGCCAGCCTACCCTGGCAGAAGGGTTACATGTGCAAACTTTGGCAATTGGTGATAGATCACCACTTTACGCCAGTTGCCTCCCATCTACCGGGGGCAGACAATGGCTTAGTGGACTCATTCAGCAGGAAACCCCTAGCAAACCATGAGTGATCCCTTCACAACAAGGCATTCTCCCTGTTGACAGACAGATGAGGACCTCCCCTGGTGGACCTCTTTGCCATGAAACAGAACTGCAAATGCCTCCAATTCTGTTCCCTCTGGGTTCGGGACGAGGGTTCACTCAGCAATGCCTTCCTCCTCAGTTGGTCAGGGGCCCTGATGTATGCCTTCTCACCAATTCCCCTGATCCACAGAGTGCTACTGAAGGGTCCTTGTGGATGGAGCACCCATCATTCTGATAGCTCCGGCCTGGCCCAGACAACACTGGTTCCCACTCCTGCAGGACATGTCCATAAAGACCCCATTGCGCCTTCCTCAGTGGGCAGATCTCCTAACAAGGGACTCGGGGCATCTTCGGCACCCAAACCCAGGGCATTGTGACACTGCCCTATTGTCTGAGGTGAGCTGTCAGCATCTACTGCATTGTGCTGAAATAAGAAAATGGTATTATTACTATTATTATTGTCATTATTACCCCAGCCCGATGGCTAACAACTTGCCACAAGGACTGAGTCGAGGGAAGCTGAACTCAAAGAACTGCTGTGACTAAGGACAAAGTCCAAAGGGTAGGTTCATGTCCCCCCAAAGGGGCATGGAATCTATCCCCCAAAGCCTATGAAACCTAACATGTTTGGAATCTGGGACCACAAGGACCACAGTAGCTCAGGTGTGACAAAAAAAGCATCCGTCTTAAAGTGGCAGAGTGTGGGAAACATGCGTACTAGAAAGAGGTTCACTGTGGGAACGATGCAGAATATCCCATGGATCTAAGAGGAAAGGAAAGGAAAACCTCCTCTAGAGAGGATGGAGTGAGGGCATGTCAGCCAGCTTAGGTGTAGCCTTGCCCTTCCCCTTTAGGACCCTTTCTGGTGTGTCTCTTTTGTCCTCTTTCATCACTGTTTTGTTTGTTTTACCAGGAAGGAGGAGGATAACTTCTACCAAGGGTCAGCTAGTTGCCCCAGATCCCAGGCCACTGATCGGGATTCCAGGAATTGGCCCATTAATGGGTTCCTTCAAGTGTTGAAAGAATCTCATAATTGTTTAGTACAGGAGCTTAAGTATGGCAAAAGAACAGTTGCTAGTTAAGGAGGCTCTTTGGTTAGAGGGGAAAAAGGGAGTCTTACAAGATGGAACTCCCAAGAGAAAACCCTGGAGGGGTAACCACAGCGATATGGTTGTGTTCTGGGAAGTGAACTATTGAGAAGACACCTGCTAGGCAGAGACCCCTGGGGAACCCCAATGTTTGGGCTCAGACTCGTACTGAACACACTGAATTGATCTATGGATCAGTATCAGGTAGACCAATTGGCAACGGCAGATGGGAATCCGTCCAACTCAAGAAGGGCGGGAGAGGGTGGTCCCAAAATTTTCCCCAGGCCTCCGTGTAAAGTCAAGAGAAACAGACGACCCAGATAGACGTTGGGTTTGTTCTTTTGGTGGGGGTAAAACCCCAGGTGCGTCAGCACCCATAATGCTTGCTCAGAGGACTTAGAACACCTCTGTAGACATACTGCTGTGCCCTGAGGGAGTAGGGAGCCAAAATCCCTGCTTGCCAGGTACCAATGCTTGTGACTCCCCCAGAGTGGAGGCTGCAGCAGTACAAGAAGAAGGAGCACTTCCTTTTGGTGTTAAAGTGATCCTTTCCCTCCTTATGGATGGGGGAAGGTGCGGAGTACTGGGCCCAAGGCTCTGTCATGGTGAGGCCTTCTCAGCATGTCCAGTGAGAGAGCTATCGACCAGCTGATGGGAGTTGATTACGCGAAGGATTATCCCCCCCCCCCCCCATGGGAATCACAAGCGGCTAACCCAAGATGCTTGTGTCTAGCAAGCAGGCATCAACATTTTCATCCAGCACCAGGCAGAACAAGGTCAGTTTGGACCACCTCATGGGCCAGAAGGGGTGTAAGGCACCACCAAACCAGAAAATATACCTTAGATCCCCTTATTTAGGATAATTCCATGACATAAAGAGAGATAAAGAGGCATGAACAGGTGAATAAGGGAGAGTGGGAGACTCTACCCCAGCATGTGGAGGGGAAGCACAAGTGTCCTCTAGTGAGGAAGGAACAGGAAAGCAGACCCCTTCTGGAGAAAGAGAGGGTTTTGATGTCTGGCTCAAGATGTGTGAGAGCCAGAGTTAAGGTTTTACAGGAAAAGTGTGCATATCTCCCACTACGGGGAAGAATACTTGGGGAAAACGCCCCCACCCCTTGGGAAGGCTGGGGTGGGTGCTATACCTTCCGGTATTTACAGTGCATCCCTGTTTTCCCCCTGTGCACCTCAAGAGGGCTCGAAGGGGGCGCTGCATAGGGAGGCAAGGGGAGGCTTCCCCACCCAAGGATTAGTAAACTATAAGGGGTGGTAGGACTCCTCCATTTATTGATGGTGATAAGAGAGGAGCTAGAATACAGTGGGGCTAGGGTTAGACAACAGGCCCCGCATGAGATAATCCCATGCAGTTTTTGCTCCAGGCTGTTCATGGCCCTTCAGCAGCATTTCCCTTGAACAACAGGTCTTTGGGCCACTCTGTGTTGGTAGTGAGAACTGCCTTTGCCTGCTGAGCCACATGGACTCAGCCTTGAGCTTGAAGCTGTCTCTGAGCATGAAGGGAGATTCCAGAGTCAATGGGCACCCCATAGAGCAGGGGTTCTCAGGAGGTGTGTAATAACATCAAACTGGTTGGTTACAAATAGCTACCCCTGATAGACGGCCAGGCACCCCCCTGGGAATGGAAGAGTGGGCCCGGGAGGGAAGGAGTTCCCTAACTGGGATTCAGGCCCGAGCCGTAGTGGTGTGAGTGTTAACTTGTGCCCATAGTCAGAAAGGGGATGAGCAGGGATGAGTTTTACACCCTACAGGGCTGGAGGGAGTGGAAGGGGGCCCGAGGGGAGGAGACCGAAATATTTTATCTCCCCCCAGGGGTGGTGGGCAGTCCCTAGAATGGCATCCATCTCGGTGAGAAGTGAGCTTCCCTGCCAAAGGGGACGTCAAGGACCTCCTGTTGAGAGGCAGGGGGCACCCTAGCCTCTCGCAGCCAGGCCACACGCTGTAGGGTCATCCCAGGCAGATAGAAGGAGGTCCTGGGATGCTACCCTGCCTTCCTGGAGGAAGGCATCATATTCCTCTCTCGTCTTTTGTGGGAGTAGGTGTTGAAACTTATACATTAACTCCCAGATGTCCAACATATATCAGCCCACCAGGGCCTGATTGTTTGCGACATGTAACTGGAAGGGAAAGGAGGAATATACCTTCCGACCCAGCCGGGAGAGGGTTGCGGGGAACTTGTCCTGGGCCTAGCGCTGCTTCCACCACCACTTGGGATGGGACTGGGTGATGTGTAAAGCTATGGGAACGCTGATCTGGGACTCTATATTTGAGGCCTGCTGTGTCTGAAACTGGGGAGATAGAACCCAGGTTTTGCCAGCATCAGGTGGTGAAGTCCCAAACGTTAGGGTGGAGGGGAAACAGTAATGGGCTCTGCTGATGTGAAGACAGACCCGAACAGGCTATCACCGCGCCCTTCCCAAGATTGGACCTCCATTCCCATGTGGGCGGAGACGCAGTGCAGGAGGTCAAAATGCACTGAGAGGTCCTCCGTATAGGAGCACGTCACCGGGTTTAGAGCTCTAGCTGGTGCCAACAGAATCAGTGCCAAGGTGGGCTCAGCGGTCTCTTGGGGGCGACCGCTCATGAGGCCGGTATGGAAGGGCAATGGCCCCAGAGGCCAGCATTAAGGCTGTTTAGTTCCTCTTGAGGTCTTCTCCCCTGGACTTGAAGCGGGGGATGCCCCACGGGACCATGAAGACACTGCTGGGGAGGCAAGGTGATGCGGTGCCAGGGTGAAGGCTCGACGAAACTGGGGTTCTGAGGGGTAGCAGGTGATGCTGCTGGTGAACTTGGTACCAACACCAGAGATGGTGTTAGGTGCCACTTTCATTGTTCCCAGACCTGGCTTGTCCCCCTTTCTAGCAGGTACCGGGGAGGGTGGGGTAGTCAGTAAGAGGAGTGCCTTCACTGCCTTGAATGCCTCTGGAGTTGAGCGAAGCAGCACTGACTCCTCTTGGCCCTGTGGGGAGTCCCCGAGCAGTGCCAGTGCTGAGGTATTGACACCGGTACCAAGCTTAACTTGCATCCTCTTGGCAATTTTCCCTCTAAGCTGCACTGGCGCGCTGCAGCGCAGCCCGCCGCAGCCGCCGGCGCAGGGAAGGCAGCCAGCAGCGCACCACCGGCAGCCAGACTGCTTCAAGGGAGCTCCTGTGGAGCAGGGAGTTTTGAAAACTCCCGCCCAGAGAAGCTCTAACAGAGCATTCCCAGAAAATCTGGGCATGATCCGTAGAGCTTCTCTGGCCCCAGGAGCTGTGGCTGGACCATGTGGCTCCAGCCACAAGGTAAGTTTGTGGGGGTGGGGAGGCTGCTGTGGAGCCGGGAGTGGTCTGGGGGGGGCGGCCAGGAGCAGGCCCACGGGGATAGGGGGGGCCGCTGGGAGCAGGGGCGGGGGGCTGCAGGGGGCAGCTGGAAGCAGGGGGGCGGCCGGGAGCGGGGGGGGG